>JAQQPU010000959.1:993-39124 GCA_029168905.1 Artemia sp. Kazakhstan ARC1039
AGCCTTTTGAAAAGTATTGCTTGGTGTTGGGGTATGCAAAAAGTCGTTAAGTAAAGTTGTGGGTGAAAAGGATGAGTACTTCAACTTGTAAAATGAGTTTAGGAGGAATATTAAGAAAAGAATTCAAAGTAAAGTTGTAAAGTAATTTTGGGAGTGAAAAAAAGATGAGTACTTCAACTAGTAAAACAGGTCTAGGAGGAATATTACGAAAAGAACTTGTTCTGAAATAATATAATAAAGCCCTTTGAAAAGTATTTGCTTGGTGTTGGGGTGTACAAAAAGTTGTAAAGTAATATTGGGAGTGAAAAAAAGATGAGTACTTCAACTTGTAAAATAGGGTTAGGAGGAATACTAAAAAAAGAACTTGTTCTGAAATAATAAAATAAAGCCTTTTGAAAAGTATTTCTTGGTGGTGGGGTATGCAAAAAGTCGTAAAGTAATGTTGGGAGTGAAAAAGATGAGTACTTCAACTTGTAAAACAGGTTTATCGTTGATTTCGACAATGAAATTACTTCAATAGGAAATCAAATATTATTAATAAAACCTGATATGTTTTAAACGTGGGTGTTCTTATTTCCGAAAACTAAAGCCCAGCTTTATTAAGAAAAATCAAATATTATTCATGTAATCAAATGTATTTCAAACGTGGATATTCTTATTTCTGAAAACTAAAACCTATTTCTGAAAACTAAAATCCCACTTTATTAAAAATAAAATATTATTAATATAATCAATTATATTTTTACGCGGATGTTCCTATTTCCGAAAACTAAAACCGAAACTTTATTAAAAAGTTATTATTAAAATCAGATGTAGTTCAAACGTGGATGTTCTTATTTCTGAGAACTAAAACCCAACTTTAAATTCTCTCTGCTCTGTCTCAGGACGGGTGTTTGATTGTCTGTGAAGATTTTTGAGAAAAATTTCATCTCATCTCTCTCAAACTTTGGTAAAAGTTCGGTTAAAGTATCTCATTTTCTAATATATCCACTATAAGCCTGCTAGTAGTATCTATATCTCTGAAAATTCCTTTTCTTACATCTCTGACCTTTTTAATTGACATTCTAAGCGTTTGATGTGCTATCATACCCTAAAAATAATGAACACTTAACATAGTAATGCATAAGATATTTTTAATGAAATAACGACGTGTAGAATATTAATATAAAAATATTTTAAATACATTATTGTACATTATTAAAATCATTGAACAACTTTGGAAATTTTGAATCTGTTCCATTAAATAATACATCATGTTCTCTCTTGATACTATAGTTATTCTCTTCTCTTAGTTCATAACAAGTAGAATAATCATTCATCCATTTTGAGTAATATAAAATTTTTACTGGGGTGCCACCTACTGGTTCAATATGCACATCGTCTTTGGTATTATTGGGTTCATTGACTATATGGTCAATAGTTGTAATGACGTTCACTTGTGCTTCACTTTCTATCAATTCATCTTCATATTCATTGATGATATTGTCTGCCAATGTTCTTTTTATTTTTCTTGCTATTTCACTGTCTATTGACGCATTATTTTTACACATATAACAGTTTTGGCACACAGAAAGATATGATTAATGACATTAGTGCAGGAGTGGGCCTGTCTTCCTTAAAATGCTAATACCGGAAAGATGAGGATAGGATCTATCAACAGGTAATGTGTTGCCAGCAACAGTAGCAAGGAGTTGTCCCCGATCATCGACGATTATCTTTATGTTTGCATTCTCTTTGAGCACTAACTTCTCTGGCAATGTTACTCTTGCATATCCACCTTTTACACGATTGAAATTCTTTGGTAATCCAAAGGAATTGAACTCCTCGCTGTCATGACAACGTACACATACATTTCCAATGAGATCCCCATTAATGCTTGTTTCATAGTTCAGGTATTTCTCCTTGTCAGCATTCAACGCGACGATGATTTTATCATGTGCACACACTTTCGTTGAATTATTCATCTTCACTTTTTTAAAATATGATGCAGATTTCAATCCTTCCAATGTAAGAAAATTAATTATTTAATCCATGCAATAAAGTGAGGCAGGGTCGATAAGCGGGGATAGAGTTTCACTGGGAAGGCCAAGTCGTTTTTATGAGCAAGCATAGAGAAAATTTTTACAGCCTCAAGCATATTTCATTTTATTTTAAGATACGTAAAAAAAAGTTGAAAAAAAACATGTAAAAAAAGTTGAAATAAAATTATCATGTTAAAAAAATAAACTCTAAAACGTATGAAAATGGGGGGCTGGGTCCCAAAAAGTTGGAAGGAGGGGCGCCTAGGAGGTCAGGGTCATTGTTGGCTAGTCATTGATGCTTGCGGTCCTTGATGTTCAAATCTATAATCGTCCCCCACATCCCATATTGTGTACTTGTTCATTCTAAGACATGTAAGAAAAAGTTGAAATAAAATTATCATGTTAAAAAAAATTGAAATATTATAAAAATGGGGGGACGGGCCCCAGAATAGTTGGGGGGAGGGGCCCCTTAGAGGTTGGAGAGAGGTGACCTTGGAGGTTGCGGTCCTTGGTGGATAGGGTCATTGGTGGTTGCGGTCTTTGATGTTCAAATCCATAATCGTCTCACTAATCCCATATTGTGTACTTGTTCATTCCATGAAATGTAAAAAAAAAGTTGAAATAAAATTATCATGTTAAAAAAAATAAACTTCAAAAATTATAAAAATGGGAGGATGGGCCCTAAAAAGTTGGAAGGGAGGGGCCCCTTGGAGGTTGGGGAGAGGGGACCCTTAGAGGTTGAGGTCATTGGTGCTTGCGGTCCTTGATGGTTCAAATCCATAATCGTGTCACTAATCCCATATTATGTACTTGTTCATTCTAAGACTTGTAAAAAAAGTTGAAATAAAATTATCACGTTAAAAAAATAAGTGATTAACTTTTTATGTTGACAACACTACTCAAATGGTACTTGTGTAATATGCAGAATACAATTGGGAAGTAAAGCTAGGTTAATTCCCGATGTCATCTTGACACCAATGCCTCTATTACTTTCAAGTTTTTAGCATACTCCATTGGCAAAAACAACATTTTATATCGTCCACATCCCATATTGTGTACATGTCTATTATAGCGACTACAGAGTTTCACCCCAAATCATCCTCTTAAATGTCTCAAACTGTTTCGCCCAAATCATCCTCTAAAATGTCTCAAACTGTTTCGGCCAAATAATCCCTAAAACGTCGATTAATTTATTTCGCCCAAATAATCCCCTAAACGTAATTTCTGAACGTTCCTTTGTTTTGGCATCCCTGCAATGTCACATTTAAAATTCCCATGAAACAATTCCCACGGTAAATATATTCAATCTGTCTTAAACTCATTGTATATCGTTTGAATTTCTTAAAATTATCTAAGGTATCCTAGTTACACTATTAAGGCTTCGAAATAATAATTCCTGAAATTATCGCTAAGCCTAAAGAAAACGAAGCCTTATTAAAATACAATTTCTATCTCTTTAGAGTCCCGCATAATTCCTAGAAATCGATATTGGGTGTCTTGTACCGTTAGTAGATCGATAACATTGTCATACTCGTATTCAGTGAACATGTTGCGTCACCTCCGTCAGTATTTCCGACTCCCGTGATTGGTCTAGAAAGAGGGTGTGATCTTGCTAGTTTCGTATTCTAGCCCTCTGATTGGTTGTGATCTTGTTAGTTTCGTTATTCAACAATGGGTCCCTACTCACATATGGTTCTTATGAAAGAATACTCGTATAAACTTCAGGGAGGGCTCATTTGAATAGAAATTGAAACTTCGAGTTCACTTTTTAATAGTCACAAGAGATCCAAGGGCAGCTAGCCCCCCCCCCATGCCTTCTTTTTCCAAACCTATCTGATGAAAATTTTGAGATACACCTTTTGTTAAAAAAAAAGTTCAAAGGTCGGATAAGAAAAACTCCGGTGTCAATACAGCCCCCCAGGGCCCGGGAGAAGGCGTTCTAAGTTATTTCCTAAGGGCATGTATGATTCTTATGAAAGGGATGCTCGTATAAACTTCATAGAGGGCTCATTTGATTGGAAATTGAAAGTTCCAGTTAACTTTTTAAGAGTTAAGAGATTTAAGGGCAACTAGCCCCCCCCCATGCCCTTTTTTCGCCAAACCCATCCGCTACAAATTTTGAGACAGCTAGTTTTTTTTAATTTGTTCAAAAATTAGATAACAAAAACTCCAGTGTCAACACAGCCCCCCAAGGCCCAGGGGGTAGGCATTGTAAGTGTTGTCCTGGGGGCATGTATGGTTCTTATGAAAGCGATGCTCGTATAACCTTCGGAGAGGTTCATTTGATTGGAAATTGAAAGTCCTAGTTCGTTTTTTAAAAGTCAAAAAGATATCCGAGGGAAACTAGCCCCCCCCCTATACACTCTTTTTTTCCCCAGCCTATCCGATACAATTTTTAAAACACCCATTTCATCAAAAATAATTCAAAAGTCAGACAAGAAAACTCATGTGTTTTCGCAACCCCCCATGGCCCGGAGGCAGGCGTTGTAAATAATGCTCTGGGGGCATATATCGTTTTTATTAAAGGGATGCTTATATAAACTTCGGAAAGGATTCATTTGATTGGAAATTGAAAGTTTTCGTACACATTTTAAGAGTCAAAAGAGATTGGGGGGGCAAATAACCTCCCCCCTCCACGCCCTAAATGCATCAGATAAAATTTTGAGGTAGACATTTTGTTAAAAATAGTACAAAGTTCAGATAACAAAAACTTCGGTGTCGACACATCCCCCCAGGGCCCGAGGGTAGGCGCTGTAAGTTATATCCAGGGGGCATATATGGTTGTTATGGAAGGGATGCTCGTATAAACTTAATAGAAGGCCCAATTGATTGGAAATTGAAAGGTCCAATTCACTTTTTAAGAGTAAAAAGTGATCGGAGGGCAGCTAGCCACTCCAACACTCCATTTATTTTTTTCCCAGACGCACTTCATATAGAAGGGGTCGTCGTAAACTTCAAAGGGGGCTCATTTCCAAGGGGGCAAACTTTTTTCACTTTGATATTGTTACTTTGATACCAGTTTTGATACTTTGATAAATATTTATTTTTTTTTAAAGTCTGATTTTGAAATAAAAAATTTTAAAACTTGAAACTTTTTGCAATCAAAAACGAACAAAAACTAATTAAAAAAACACTTTCCGAAAAATAAGTTTTTCAAAGAAAAGTAAAGGCCATTTAAAGTTCAGCTCAGCAGATATAAATACCTGTTAAAATTCAAACTTGAAACGACCAGAAATTACTATTGAAGAATAAATGAAACCCAAAACGAACACAAATTAAATAAACAATCATAGGAAAAAACATACTACAAATAATAATATAAATGAATAAATAGATCTTAAAGCGAGTAATGCTTAGATTGAATATGAAAATCAAGCTTAAAACAAAAAAAAAATATTTTGCTATTGAAGTACAAATGAAACTTAAAACGAACAGAAATTAAATAAACAATCAATGCAAACAAACATACAATAGATATTAATGTAAATGAACAAATAAATCTTAAAACGAGTGAAACTTAAGTCGAATATGCAAATCAAGCTTGAAGCGAACAAAAATCACTACAAACAAGAGTTTGGGTATCACCTCCTTCTCTCACTGTAAAAGTCTAAAACCTACTGCCTCATTGGTGCTTTATCCAAATTCTTGTTTGTAGTGATTTTTGTTCGTTTCAAGCTTGTTATATTTGTTATTATGATTGTTTATTTAATTCTAGTTTGTTTTGGGTTTCATTTATTCTTTAATAGTAATTTCTGGTTGTTTTGAGTTTGAATTTTAACAGGTATTTTTATCTGCTGAGCTTAAGTTTAAAATGGCCTTTGCTTTTCTTTGAAAAACTTATTTTTTGGAAAGTTTTTTTTTTAATCAATAAATTATAATATCAACATCAGACTTGAAGCCAATAAGCAAAAAAATAATTAAATACCCGCTCGGGCCCAAGGACCTCACTTTGGGTTCTTCATTCAGATAGATCAAAATTCCTTTTATGACTCTTACTTAAATATATTATCTATTATTTGATTTTGCTCATTTACATTTAAAATGTGCATTACCGTACTTGTATTAAGCCTGTATTCTAACTGGGCTGTTTGAATAATTTAGGGTCCTTGCCTTTGGGCCGTAGGAATCATGTTATCGCTTGACCCGCACATCGAGGACCACTCGACCAGTCGCTTCAAAACTGAAGTTGATATTTCCATCCCATATCCTATGTAGCTGCAAAGGCATTTGTGGCATCAAAAGGTGTTGAAAGATTGGAGCACTTTCCGAAGGGGGAGGGGGTCAAAACTGTAGAAATTACCTTTTACATTACTATTGAGTTTGTCCATGGATCCCTCTCCCCTAAGGAGAAAGCTGAGGAAACAACAGATATACTGAGGAAAAATATGCCAGGTGTTCTTCAAGCTAGAGGTGCTAAAAAAAAATCCCATAGTAATTGTTGGTCGTGGCGGTTCCGGCCTCTCTCGTGCCAGCGGTGAAATCTTAATTAGCGCCCACCCCCTGTCTCCCAGGATTTTCAGGCCAAATTTTAACAAGATTTTTATTTATTAACAAAATTTTCAATTTGTTTAAATTTTCAATCAGTCACTTGCCTGAGACTCTAGGCAGGTGAGGTAGGCACCTCTAAAAATTATCCTAACTTCCACCCTCGCCTTAGAACTTATTCACGATACCTAACACTGTCAACGGTTGCCTAGTCTTACCTAATTTGGCCATGTTTTGATGCAATCTATGCAACCTACTGCAAAATACTTGATAACTTTAATTCAACTTTCCTTACTTTAGCCTCTGCAGAATTATCAATTATCTCGTCTCAATTGATTACTTCTAATTCTCCACGTTCTATGCTCATTAACACTAGATCATTCAGTCGCTTTTGGCCCATAGTCAATCTTACCTTTCTTACTAATTGACGTAAGTACTGACCCCCCCCCCCCCAGCGCCAAATAAGTGACGACAGCTTTGAAAAAGTTGAAAAATGGACGTGCATCTGGTGTCGTTGGGATCACGGCAGAGATGCAGAAGACATTCCTTCGAGTCTGCATAACTGTTTGGACTGCTCTTCTTGTGGTCCTCTGGAATAACAAAATAGTCCCAAAAGATTGAACCAGGGGCATATGGTCAAACTATTCAAGAAGGGCGCTAATCTGTGACAACTAGAGGAGCCAACTTTCGACCTGGTAGGTCTTGCTCTGATCTTATTTTTATTCTTAGACTAATGGTTGAATTGAGTCCAGGGAATGGGCCAAAAAATATATATACTTCATTGATTCTGAAAAGGTATAGTCGATTCTGTTGATAGAAAGATTAGGAATTATTACGGATTACCTGCTAAACTAGTCAAAATGAAAATCGCACTCTATGAAGATAGTGAATGTTCATAGAAAATGGGGATGCGCCTTTCTTCAAGATAATGTCTGGTGTCCAACAGGGATTTGTCCCATCCCCGTTCCTGTTTTTTATTGTTATGGACTACATTCTAAGGCAGTCTTCAAACTCTGAGGTGAATCTTGCAAACGACAGATCTCTGATCTGGACTTCGCTGACGACATTGTTCATCTCGAAGCAGGAAAACAGCGACTGCAGCTGCTACTCGGCGCCATAGATGAAAAGGCAAAAAGTGGGTTCAGCTCAGCTCCACGACGTCTGTTGAGATTTCGTAGTCGCCTATGCAACATTCCTGGCTCTGGAGGATCTAAGGTTAAACGACTTCTTAAACGGCCATCGACACGGCAATTGCTAACAACGTTTGACAGGTAACTCTTACGTTTGCGACGACCCCTTCATATCCGTATTGCATAGTCAATTCTAACACATCTATAGGTTTCTTTAAGAAAATGTGTCGGTATTGAATTATTTTCTTAATGACTTGGAGTTCAACTCAAAGGCATCTTCGCAATATTTTACTTTTATTGCTACTTACTTTCATTTTCAAGGAATGATGATGAAGATATAAGAAAAATGGAAATGTTAGATTCAATTTGCTTATACTTACTGCCAACTGCGCTTACTACTTTATTTAAAAAAAAAAAAAAAATATTCAAAAATCACAAAATCCTTAGAGCGTTAGATTATTTATTACAAATTTTGCGCCCCTAAAATTTCTGCGCCCCCTCTGATTCCCTAAAACTGTAACTAAGTCACTTCTACCTTTATAAAAGAAATACACTCAGAAGAGTATTCACTGAAATTTTATTAGTATAATATCTCATGCACAAAAAAAAAATCAGATTCCTTTTAGGTTTCTAGCACGATAATATACCAAAATGAAAAAAAAAAAAAAATCATATCGAAATTCCAACCCGTAAACTCGAATCAACATACCTTACACATCTTATTAAAAAACATATTTTTTTTCAACTGAAAGTAAGGAGAAGCACTAAAACTTAAAACGAGCAGAAATTATTCAGTTAATGAGGGGGATTGACCCCTCCTCAATACAGGGGCGCCATTTGGGGGGGGGGCAGGAGTGGGCCAGCGCCCACCCTAATTTTTCTGGGGGGCCCAAGCTTCCTCCCAAAAAGGTTTTTTTTCTTTTACAAAATATACAGGAACAAAATTACAATTAGCAATTAGTCAAAATTTTTAAACTGCTACATTTATATGTAGATTAACTTAGATAATAGTGAGATTAATAGTGCAACTGGGTCGTGCAAGGGTTGAAGTGACAGATCAGTTTCTGATTTTATTTATTCAACATCTTTCTTATGTGCTATCATGAGCAGTGTTTTCACTTCTACTTATTTTGGTAGTAGAATACTTATTTTTGGACTATTCTACTTCCAAATATTAAATCTACTTATCTACTTACTTTCTACTTATTTTTGGAGGCTTAAGTTTTCGTGCCGGCCAAGTATTTTGGTTTTGATTCCGTTGAATTGTAATCCTATAATGTCTTAAAGAATGGAAGGGTGCAATTGTTTTTAGAAGCGGCATCTTTGTCGGGAGCGGCAAAAAGGAAATTCGGGATATTATAAAGATCAGTTTAAATGAATGAATGTGTTTAAAAACGTAAGACCATCCATATATAACCCATGTATTATTCGCCCAGTTCGCCAGTTTACTATCTAATATCAGCAGCTGAAGAGCCATTGAGAATTCATGAGTTTGTCAGGAGCTCAAAAGCGTAAATTGGCAGCATTGAAGAAGGAGAAAGTAGCAGAAAAGCAAGTTTCTCTGAACAGATGGATTAAGAAGCAAAAGCCAAGTTAACCGGCTCGGCAAGTAAGTAACCTACAGTATTTGTGTTTTATTAAGTTGTTTCTTTTTTTTCGCGATCTGGTGGATCAAAGTTACTATTCTGAACCGCGCTGGGTAGTTTATATGGTGTTAAGGGGATGCGGTACCTTAAATGTTCACCCTATCTCGCCCATTATAGACTTTTTTAGTTTGTCTGGCCAAACTATTTAGAATTGAATGGGCAGTCTTGCCCTGGCTTGTAGAGCTTGGATAACGGATTCGAATAAACGACACAAAACTAAAAGCCGACACCTACTTTCCCGGAAATCTTAGAAAAACCATATAACTTCTCGCGGTTTGTCCCGGAGACAGAGATGTTCAGTTTTAATGAAACATATATCATCGGAAAGCCTATTTTTTATTTTTTTTTATTAATCGAAGTAAATTTTCTTCTTAAATTTCAGGAAAGGACAGTCCCTCAAAATGTTCCAGCATACCTGCTAGGAAAACGCCGAAAATCACCTAAAAGGAATTATCAGTTGACCAGCTTAGTCCCTTCGGGAACTCCCTATGGCGCTAAAAAAAGCTAATTTTTTTTACTGTTGTAAAAAAGCTAATTCAGAAGTTAGGTAGCCTCTTTTACTTTCTAGTTTTCTTCTTAGATCTGTCCTTTTTTTCTGTCATTTAATTCTTCTTTAATAAAAGAAAAATTATAGCCCCTCAACCAATGCAGTATAGTTATCTTTAAAATTAACTAGCCTTTTACTGAAAAATAATAAATACAAAATAATACTGGATATGCAGTAGACCTGGTTTCCAATATTAAGATTACCTCTATGTTGTTTTGTTTTGTTCTTTTTTCTTCTGCAAAGCACTGTTAATTTTATGGATAACAATGCTACATGGGTTGAGGGGCATAAGCCAAAGATTGTCGTTTTTTTTCTTTTCCTTCTTTTTTTTATTGATGGAACCACGCAGTTTGGCAGTGCTGTTAATTTTATGGATAACAATGCTACATTGTTTGAGGGGCATACGCCAAAGATTGTCGTTTTTTTTTTCTTTTCTTTCTTTTTTATTTATTGATGGAACCACACAGTTTGGTAGTGCTTATAGCATTCGATTTGCTACAATGCCGACTGGTGATATGAAGCCGCATTCGATTTGCTGTAGTCACGCTTCACGTTTCGCCATTTGGTCCAAAATTATGAACCTGTTTGGCGGTCACATTATCAGTAGTTCTTCAGGCTAAATGGGAGAACGTCGCAGAAAAAATTCAAATAAGCCCAAAACGGAGAAGGACGTAACTGAAACTACAGCAAATCGAACGCACCTTTAGCTTGTTTGCGATCTGTCATGACACCCGAATCATTCATTCAAGGACTACTGCAAAGGCTTTTTGTGATTTGGATTGCTATTGCATTAAGCCCAAAGTTTCTATTATTGTCGTTACGGGTAGATAAGGATCAACGCATGTATAATCATCCGAAAAACGCCCTCTTTGGCTTTGCTGAAATTTCCTGTTTTTTTTCCGAATTTCGATATACTTTAGTAAACTGTCACACCATGGAGGAGTTCTAGCACTATTTTTCCCGAACTGCTGTGCCGAAAGCGGAAACTGCAACGCAGTTTGGACTTAACATACTAAAAAAATCAACTGTTTAAATGTTGAAAATGAGTTCAACAGTGCATCAAAGTACAAGAGTGGCTTTTAACCTTTGGGTATATCTTTCAGGTGCCTGACTCAGCACCGGAACAATCCATTGCCGTCACTTTGGGTCCTTCGAAGGACGTGGTGGTCGGTCAGACCGAGCTAGTAGAAAACGAGACGACTCAAAGAGACACTGTGCCTGTCACTGCTCAAGAGGCACAATCGGGACGAGATACGACTCGAGATGAAGAGAACCATCGTTCAAGTGGTCCTACTGATATTTCTTCATCCTCCCACGACCATCCATGTCAACCACAGCTGCTACGGTACCCTGCACAGGTTTCAGCAAACGGCAAGCTAAGACGGTCATTTAATATTTGTATTATGGAAAGCATCCTTGGCTTGAGTACTCAGTAAAGGGAAATTCGGTTTTCTGTTTCTGCTGCAGACACTTTGTCGGCAAGTCAACCCTTCGCAGACAGAGATACGGGGTGTGGCCTTTCATTGAGACCGGCGTTAGAAGATGGATGGACATCTCAAGCGTTCTAGAAGAGCATGCGAAAAGTGACCGCCACAGGGAGTGCAGTTTCGTGGACGAAGTTCAAAGCTATACAAGCGAAGGATATGCAACCCATCGCATCTGTTTGGTCAACGGACAGGAATAAGGAGATGAATGAAAACAGGGAACACGTAGAGGCTTTACTGAAAGTAACGGCCCTACTGGGGCGACTGGGTACAGCCTTTCGCGTCCACGATGAGACTGAATCTTCGGCAAACAAAGGACATTTCGTCGAAACTTGCAATCTTCTCGCCGAGTATTCTCCCACGCTTTTCAACAAGCTACAAAGACGACACGGCCACTATACGTCCGACGAATACCAGAACGATCTAATTTCAGTTATCCGATCTAGGCTTCAGTCTACAATAGTGCAAGAAGTTAAGCGTGCCAAATACTTTGCTGTTCTTGTCGACGAGACAAAAGATAATTCGAAGAAAGAACAGCTCGCCATTCTTCTGAGGTACTTTGACGAGGGAAAAGTACGAGAAAGACCAATAGGATGCTACCATATAAAAAGCCTGGATGCTGAGAGTTTAGCCAGCTTCAGTCACGACACAGTGGCGAAACTTGGTCTCGACTGGAACTATTGTGTTGCTCAGTGCTACGACGGAGCAAGCGTGATGAGCGGGCCCTTGTCTGGTGTTCAAGCGCGACTGAGAGCGAAAGCGCCACAAGCAATATACATTCATTGCCATGCGCATAGACTAAATTTGGTCATTGCAAACTACATTGAAGGTGTTGGGACTGTTGGCTCATTTTTGTCGTTAGCCCAAAACCTGTACACGTTCATTTCCAACAGCAACACCAGACATCAGTTTTTGTCGAGTCCCAAAAGGCTACTCAACTGCCAGTCCTGGAATTAGAAAGGAGTGCTGCGACAAGATGGTCATACTGGTATCGATCAATATCGAAGATAAGACTCCGATATGAATGTGTTCTGGCTGTACTGTCTGCAGTCAGCGAGGGAGCTGATGCTCGAGCAGAAGCAGCTGGGCTCCAGAGAAAAATGGAATCTTTCACAGTTATATTCCAGTTGCTCTATATGGAAGCAATTCTGAGGACGACAAACTCCATTTCTGAGCAGCTTCAGGCAGTTGATCTGGTAATATCTAGGTCCCGCACCTTGATTCAAGCAACAAGGAAGGAAATAGCTGAACTGCGCTCTGACACTTCATTTGCATCACTTTTGGAGAAGGCAAAAGAGTTAGCTGAAGGTCTTGAAATTGAAGTACCTGACGTGAATGGACCTGCGACCGGATCTTCCTCTACGGGTCAGGAGGGACGACCTAGAAGAACCAAAAAAATTATCAAACACCTGAAAGAATTCATGACCACTTCGACGTTAGGAAAATTTTTTGTTGAATCCGACAATAGAGCTCCAACTCTAGCGGAAGAACTGAAGAGAGAATACCTGGAGACTGTAGATCATCTGATTGCGGAATTCGACAGACGGTTTACAGATAACCTTCCAGTGCTCAGTACACTCGAAGCTCTGGACCCCAGCTCTACCAAATTCATGGATGCAGAGCTCCTTAAGCAATTCTCTGAACTTTATTCTGAAATGGACATTGACCAGATTCTTCTTGAGGCCCAAGCTGGTATTGCCAAGCGGCTTTTGCTCGAGGAGGAGGCAAAGCCGAAGAACTTCATGGACGTCATCAATAATATCGAGACACTTCCAGTGGCCTATTCAGAAATTATCAAAGTTCTTCATATTGCTGCCACACTTCCTGTCACGGCAGCCAGCAATGAACGCTTGTTTTCTGGGCTGGAAATAGTGAAGAACTATCTGCGCTCGACCACAGGAAACGATCGTCTTAGTCACCTGCTTTTGATCTTTGCAGAGAAGGGTTTAGTTAAAAACTTGGATTTTAACCAGCTTGTTGACGACTTTGCAAAGATGAAACCACGACGGTTCCCCTTGTTGCCTTGAGTGTTCACTGATCTGTTTCGAAATTTTGTTGTATTTTTTGATTTTGTAAATATACTTGATTGAGCAAAGTTTTGCATCGTCATAGCCGGAGCGAGACTCCGACTTGGACTAAAGTATTTACTGTAAGCAGCGAGCTGAAGAATTCGGCTACAGAATATACTTTAGTCAAAGCGTGAGTTTCTACAGAGGTTCGGCTTTCGTCAAGTTATAGGTTTTTTTTTACGGTAACTCCCACGGAAGGCAGTTTTTTTTTCGGATAAAGCTAGAGGCAATTTTTTTTTATACAAGCCTGCTTCGGGGCCCATGTCGATTGCTTGCCCACCCTAAGTTTTGGCTGAAATGGCGCCTCTGCCTCAATACCTTGCTCTTTACGCTAAAGTATGACTTTTTGTCTCAATTTTTTAAGGACGACTCCTGAAACACAAAGCCCTTTTAATTAGAATAAGAAGTTTTTTTAAGTTATAATACACTTTAGTGTTAAGAGCGAGGTGCTGTTTAATTTCCGATCGCTTTTCAAACAATGCCGAGAAAACCTAAAAAATTTGGACCTACAAAATTTCCGTCAGGAAAATGAAAAAACTTTGGTCTAAAAGTCTGTTTTCTGTTTGACCCTCGCTCCCCCCCCCCCAAAAATGGCTGTTTGAATTAATACCTAGTTGTCAAAACCTTGATGAAAATACCTAGTTATATACATTTAAATCAGCTACCAACATCTTATTCTTTCTATTGACAACCTTGATGACAATTTCTAACTAGATATATTTAAATCAGCCTCCAACTTGTTATTCTTTGTATTGACAACCTTGATGACAATACCTAGTTAGATACATTTAAGTCAGACTCCGACTTGTTCTACTTTGTATTGACAACATTGATGACAATACCTAATTAGATACATCTGTGTCAGCCGCCAACTTCATATTCTCTCTATTAACAACCTTGATGACAGTATTTAGTTAGATACATTTAAATCAACCGTTAACCAATTATTCCTTCTTATTCTTTCTATTAACGACCTTGATGACAATATTTAGTTAGATACGTTTAAATCAGCTACCAACGTCTTGTTCTTTCTACTGACAACCTTGATGACAATATCTAGCTATATACATTCAAATCAAACTCCAACTTATTATTCTTTGTATTGACAAAACTGATGACTATGCCTAGTTAGATACATATAAATCAGCCTCCAACTTGTTATTCTTTGTATTGACAACCTTGATGACAATACCTAATTAGATACATCTAAATCAGCCACCAACTTCTCATTCTTTCTATCAACAACCTCGATGACAGTATCTAGTTAGATACCTTGAAATCAGCTTCGAATTCGTTGTTTTTTGTATTGACAACCTTGATGACAACATCTAGTTAGATACATTTAAATCAGTTGCCAACAGCTTATTCTTTCTATTAATAACCTTGGTGACAATACCTAGTTAGATACATTTAAATGAGCTTCCAATTTGTTATTTTTTTTTGTATTGACAACCTTGATGACAACATCTAGTTAGATAAATTTAAATCAGGTGTCAACATCTTATTCTTTCTATTAACAACCTTTTTGACAATAGCTAGTCATATACAAGTAAATCAACCGCCAACTAATTATTCCTTCTTATTCTTTCTATTGACAACCTCGATGATAATACCTAGTTAGATACATTTAAATCAGCTACCAACATCTTATTCTTTCTATTGACATTCTCTTTATGTGTTTAGTATGTTTTATTGTGATGTAAGTTAAGTTTTTTTTTTTTATTTTATTTATTTATTTTATTTTTTTTTCCGTTGAGAAAGGCTCCCGGGTGTGGGGCCGAAATATTCGGAGCTTTTGTGCATAATTAATTGTTTTGTATTTCACTGCTTTATAGAAAATTAAAACCCGTTTTTCTTGTTTAAAATTTTTTTTTTGTTTTTATTGACAAACTTGATGGCAATATCTAGCTAGATACATTTAAATCAGCAGCCGACTTTTTATTCTTTCTATTGACAACCTTGATGACAATATCTAGTTAGATACATTTAAATCAGCAGCCAACTTTTTATTCTTTGTATCAACAACCTTGATGACAATATTTAGTTAGATACATTTAAATCAGCTTCCGACTTATTATTCTCTGTATTGACAACCTTTACGACAATACCTTGTTAGATACGTCTAAATCAGTCGCCAACTTTTTGTTCTTTGTATAAGAAACGAGATGTCAATGAGGCTTTCTTATTAAGATTCTATTTCTTATTAAAAAAAATAAAACTAAAATGTCTAGGACGACCTGGGACTTAATCCACCTATAGTTTCCTAAGTATAGGCTTAAGGTATATGTTTCTTCTAAAACAAGCGATTTCGCAACAAGCCTACAACTGTAAATTGCACTAAAAGAACAAAGTGGTAATATATTATTGCAATAACAAGTTTAGAATTAAGATTTTACTTTTCTTAGAGAAGGATCTAAACTTGCTTAAAAAGTAGGATCCTTTTTCCAACGATTTTCTACCAATTTTAGAAGTTTTTTTCCAGTCTAAAAAAGCCTATACATCTAATTTCAAAAATATAATTCTGCAAAAGGATATGACTGAATCTCAGCTGTGGAATAATATTAAAAATCATGTCTTTCTTTGGTATATTAAAGCCCTAGGAAAGCAGAAAAACATCATACTAAAATTTTCACAGGGGACAAAAACCTGAATTTGGGATAACACTGGTACCAAAGGCAGTATCCAGGGGGAGGGGTTAGGGGGTTTGGACCCCCTCTCCCGAAATGTTTGTCCGACTCGTAAAAACGTAACAAAAATGGACAAAAACAAATTTTTTATGCGTTTTGAGTTTTTTGTGTGTAGCCACCCCCCACCGAAAAAAATTCCTTGTATAAAACACCCCCCGAAAAAAAATCCTGGATAAGGCCCTGCTATTACTCAATCAAATTGTATTTCATTTCACTCGAAAGTATCTCAAGAAATGAATGCTTACCTTTCGCAGTTTTGCTACAGGTTCAGGTGCCTCATCAATTCTTCCTGGCAGATATTTTAATAATATAGCTGAATATTCAGACTGAAGTTTTTCATCACTCAGCATGGCCCAGAGGCAAGCATATAAATGCTCACAGACAGGGATATGATTTCTATTCGAGTACATGAAACAGTCGCAGATTGCTTTCATTTTTGCTAAATTAAAGTAGCAATGCACAAATCCAAGGGGAACGTCACTCTTGTCACTACACTTTACAACAAAGTGATAGCTGCTAACCATTTGCACAACTTCATATGGAATTGAGCTCAGCTCCTGAAGTTCTTCGCCAATATCAGGTGGTGCTTGCAGATGGGAGAAAAAAGACTCCAAGGTTTTGAGAGGTTTGGCAGACTTGCAGCAGTCCAAAGCAGATTGGATATGTGAACACGGGGAATCATCACAGCCATCTTTGCCCTGCTTAATGAAATATGCTACATGAAAAGGATTGGCACTGAACTAATTACGCAAAATTCGACTGAGGTAATGTATGAAAGTCAATCTCCGTTTGGCATTTCCCACAAACATTTAAACGTGGATTTTCTGGATTCAGACAGTCTCTAATATTCCATTTTCTACCTTATTGTAGAAAAAGCAAAGTCTTTTGCTGCTAATAAAAAAAAGCGCTGGTCTCCATTTAGAAACAAAATGGCATTTTCCACTCTAGTTTTGCGGAAAGAGCCGAAAGGAGATTGGCCTGGAGACATTTTATTACAACATATAAACCTTGCAGGAGAGCAGAAAAACTATAAAATACGTTTCGGATTTTTCAAGTTACAGTCAGCAGCAGGCGGTTGTTTGTCAAAAGCAGACCGTTTAGACATATGTCTATTTTGTAAACAGTTTCTATGTAATAATTTCTACATTTTACTATTTCTAACTTGTATACAATTTCTTTCCATAAGATTCTCAAAGACAGTTTGAAACAATCGATAAAACAAGTGGAATTCCTTTTATGGCTTCCTGACTCCATCAGATATGATGATAAGCCGCTAGTCCTATTAATTCCCTCACCTTTTAATTTTAAGGGATTTGTTATACCTTCTCTGAAATGCTCCAAGAGAAGAACTTACCAGGATTACTTCGATTACTTCCACTGGGAGGGCATTCCACATAGCGACGGGTCTCCAGGCGAAACTCGTTTCAAGTGTCCCGGGCAGGGTGTACCATGCAAAAAGTAGTTCTGATGAGTAGTACATTGGTGAGTTGATCACAAAGACTTTGCTCGGCGTAGAGCAACTACACCTCCTCTGATGGAGACTGATACCTGTATTTGTAGAATGTCAACAGTAACACCAAGTCAAAACAATCCTGGATCGGCTGCGGGGTTTGGCATCAGAATTACTGAAAATTATTGCACGAGCTGCTCGATTTTGGACACGTTGAAAAGGAGTAGTAGAGTATTTGGAACACGAGCAAACAAAGGATACACATGTTCAATAACTGGTCTGATGCAAGACTTGAATAGTGTCAAAATAAGCATGTCCGGGAGAAGGCTCTTGGATCTTAGGATGACTCCTAGCTTCCAGAAGCAGGAGGATCTCACTTTGCTGAGATGTTCATCCCACGTGAGATGTGACGAGAAATAAACTCTAATAAGGGGTAGTGTACCTGCTCTTCGTATCACCTCTTATTTAAAGATCAAAACAGGGGGAGCCATCACGTTTCACAATATCAAAAATTTCTTCTGTTTTTTATGCATTAAAACTGACGAGCCCCACATCTGTTTACATTCCATTTTTGTCCATATCACCCTGAAGCTCCTTATGGGGTTTACTGGTATTTTCTTGTTCGTGGGATCATCAGCAAAGTGGTAAGGTTTATCCCAAAACTACCCTCTACGTCGTCTATGAACAAGAATAAAAGAATTGACCCAAAAATACTTCCGGGAAGATCCTGACAGAGCTGAATGTTCCTTTGAATTGAAATGAAACCGTATAGAACAATACGTAATGAATATCAACGGAGAAAGTTAGAAAACCCCTCAAATAGCTGACCATCAACTTTACAGGCTTTTAACTTAAAAAAAAGACTTGATGCCATCCACGATCAAAGACTTTTATAATATAAAAGGAGAGAACAGGAGTATTATGCCCCTGAGACAGGACCTCAACCCACTTTGGGAACCAGATAATTAGACAGTCTGATGTAAACCGTTTTCAACAAAAACCGTATTGTGTGTCAGAAAAAAGCTGGAGCAACGTAAGATACTGATAGTCCTGTTAAATACACTCCCATAAGTTTTTCCTACACAGGACAGGAGGCTGATTGGTTAATAAGATTCTATATTAGTATGATAATCATCTGTATTTGGCGAAAGGACATGAACAACTTTCCAGGTTTTTTGGAATAATCTCACTGCAAAGCATTTACAAAACAGAAAGGCGATAGGAGCATTGAGTTTAGGTGAACATCTTTCAAGGATGATACTAGAAATCGTGTCAGGTCATGAAGCTTTGGTGATATCCAGCTGACTGAGCGTTCTAAGCAGCTTTTCACTTTTTAAGTTTGTACAGGTGATTTTCTCATATATTCTTGTCATTTTGATGATAATTCTTGTCACTTTCTGGGGGCTTTGTAACTTTAAGAAGCTTTATAACTTGTGGGGGCTTTGTAACTTTAAGAGGCTTTGTAACTTATTAACCTATAGAACTGCATCATTCAACTAATTGATGAGTTCGGCCAATGTAGAACTTACCACAGGAGTAGAGAATGATATACACTCTGCTCCTTAAGTCACAGCAAGTTTTATCGTTTCAGATTTTAAAACTATCTAAAGGTAGGTAGACATTTAGTTTCAATAATATTTTTGAGTAAAATACATTGCAGGCATATTAATAGATATCAAATATAGTAACGAAAAAGTACAAGACAGTTCATAAGAAATTTAGCACAACATAAATACCTTCCTCAGACTTTCAAGAAAAACAAAACCAAAAAACAAGACAAGTTTTGTGAAACAAGCTTTCAAAAACAGTCTTGATTACTTTTAGATTTACATCACCTTATTTTAACTTAACATACAAAAAACCTCAACCAAATTACAAATAGACCCTCAGAAAAGTTACAAAAACACTTGCAGCAGAGTGATTACATACACTTAGTTACTAAAAAATCATTACTTTTAACTACTAAAAAAGAATCACCAAAAGCAAGACAAAAAATAGAAGTAAAAAAAAAAAAAAAACAATTCTAGAAAAATCATAACAATAATAATAATCATTACAAATAAGAGCTCCTACCTAACAAATGCCTCTTGAACTTGCTTTTAAACAACCCTAGATGTTCAGCCATCCAAATACTTTCCTACTAGATTAAGAGGTACATTTTGAATTAACTGTTTATTAAATTAACTGCAATACGACAAAAATTACTACAGTGCTAGCTTTGTTTGAAATTTGATAGAGTAAGGTAAGTGCACAAAAATAGATACATACCATGCACGCCCCACGCCACTAATTCGCCACAGAGTCCCCACACCGGACCAGACGGGTGGAGAAGCAGGACTACATGCTTAATTCCATGTTTGTTTGATTTGTGTATTATGTATTATGTTATGTTTTTAAATTAGCTGGCCTCCCCCAGGGCATTCAGCGTGTCCCCAGGTGGCGACAGGGGAACGCTCTACAGATATGTAAGGTACCTCCATAGGAGGCACGGACCAAGGGGGAACCTTGTCCCTGAGGGTCCATAATAGAAACTGGGGCACCCTCGCTCGAAGTCATAAACACAGGGGGAGGAGGAAGAAGGCCCCTCAAATGTACACTCAAAAGGGCCCACTGGTTTGTCCACAAGTCCAACGAGTTGCAAACCTTCTCCCAGTAATGGGTTAAATTCCATGGTGATGCAGAACACCATCGCGGGAGAATCCTCTATAGGAGGACAACTGTGGCAGGGCGTCAGATCCAGATCTTTGGACAACGGCCCCTGCAAAGGGCTGCCTCGATCTTTTCGGGGTACCTGCAAGACTGGGGACCTTGCGGTCAACTCTATTCCCACTTGAGGAGTGGCGCCCCTCGAGGAAATTATAGCCTTGTAAACGCGAAGCATTCGCAGGGGATTCTGACTAATGGATAATTTTTCGGGGCTTGGTATGTTTTGATGGGCGTCTTTGGGCTGAAAAACCTCTTCCTAGCTAATTTATCTATTATGGGTTGCCTCCCCGTAGTAGCATAATATTTGTAGGCATGAATATATAATGAGTCGGAGGTAATAGACTTGAGACTATCTGAGCAGGATTTCGACTCTTGTTGATAGAAGAGCATCGCCAAGTGCTGAAAACCATGTTGTGACCAAGATGGGCCCAGGATTGCACAATGCCTCCATTTATGGAGGTCCCAGGGACTTCTTGCTGTCCGGTTCTAAGCCAGCTTAAGCACTTCGGTGTAGACTTGAGAAGATATGTGATATCCGTCCTGCACTGGTATCCGGGATCATTGCTTTTCCTGAGGCGAATATAATTTCAATGATTTAAAGAACATGAAAATTGGAACTTGGAATGTTACGACATTAAAAAATGACTATCGTATCGACATTTTGACTGACGAATTCAGACGATTCAAACTGGATTTATTAGTTATTTCAGAAACTCATATCCCAGGGGTAGGAAGCATGAAACTAGGTGAAATAGAATTTGTTTACTCAGGCAGGAAGGATGGGGTACATAGACAGGGAGTAGGGCTCATGATGAATAAGGAAGCTGCTAAGTCTTGTTTAGGCTGGGTAGGTATTAATAATAGAATACTAATTGCTCATTTTATGACTAGAAACTTCAGGGTATCAGTTATAGTAGCATACGCCCCTGTAGAACCGACTGACGGAGATACTAGTGACTCAGATGAATTTTACTTACAGTTACAGGAGCAAATAGACAGGATCCCAGGTAGAAATATGATGTTATTACTGGGAGATTTTAACGCCCAGGTTGGTAGAAATAGGGATAGATGGTATCCCAGCCAAGGTAAATTTGGTGTAGGAAAAGGAAACAGTAATGGATACAGACTTTTGTAATTTTGTAGCTTTAACAATCTAGTTATAACCAATACGGTGTTTGGTCATAAAATGGTTCATAAGTTATCATGGTATTCATGTGATGGTAAGACAGCATACCTTATTGATTATGTTATAGTAAAACAAAGACTGGCAGGATCAATACAAGATACTAGGGTATATGGGAGTGCTGTTATTGATGTTAAAAGTAAAGATCACCATCTAGTAGTGTCAAGGGCTACTTTAAAGCTGAAATATCGGAAGGGTAACTACCTCCCGGGAAGTTATGATGTTGGTAGTGTAGACTCCAGGATTAGAATTTGAGAAACTTTCCAGGAACAGTTGAATACTAAACTTGAGAGTTTAAAATTTGATAATGTGGAAGATGGTTGCAATAATTTGTGAAGTTGCTGAAGGTGTATTAGGGAAGAAAGCTAGAACGGCAGCTAAGAATATTAGTGAAAAAGCTTTATGTTTAATAGAAAGGAGAAAGGACCTGTACAAGAATAATCTGAGTGATAGATCGAATGAAAACAAAAGAAATGTAAAGAAAGTGGAGAAAGCATTAAAATATGAACTAAGGAGGTGTGAAGTGGAGGCCATGGATAAAATTGCTCTGGAAGATGCAGCTAGACGGCATAATAGTAAAATATTGTACTGGCACATTAATAAATTGAGAGGGAGTAGTCAATGCAGAGTTGGCCCAGTTAAAGATAGGACTGGGGTCTCAATTAGCGATAAGGAAAAAACTAAAGAGAGATGGGCTGAACATTTTGAGAATTTGCTTAACCAAGATAGAGTTGCAGGAAAAAATATAGAGGAAAATGAAAAAGTTTGTGATATCTTGGATGTGAAGGAAGATTTGTTTTGTGAGGAGGAATTAGCGACAGTACTAAAAGGATTAAAGAATAATAAGGCTCCAGGTGCTGATAGGGTAGTAAATGAGGCTCTGAGGCTAGAAATAAGTTACTGAAGATTATGAATATGATTTTTGAAAAAGGGGAAGTACCTAACGATTTTAGGAAAACCTTAATTAGGCAACTTTATAAGAAAGGTGATAAAAGTGAGTGCGGTAATTGTCGAGGCATTAGTCTGGTATCTGTAGGTAGTAAATTACTTAGTAATATGATACTTTTTAGACTGAGAGATGCCGTAGACAAAGTTTTAAGAGAAGAGCAGTGTGGTTTTAGAAAAGGTAGAGGATGTGTCGACCAAATTTTCACTCTTAGGCTAATAATTGAGAAGTGCCTGAGTTTTCAAACACCTTTGGTCCTCAGTTTTATAGACTATGAGCAAGCGTTCGATTCTGTTGATAGAAGAGCTTTCGTAAAGGTTTTATCCTTGTATGGTATACCAGACAAATACATTAAAGTGATTAGTGCTATGTACGAGAATAACACTGCAACGGTTAAGGTAGGAAATGAGGTTAGCAGCTGGTTTTGTATTAAATCAGGAGTTAAGCAGGGTTATGTTCTATCCCCCTTTGTATGGATTATTTTTATGGACTTTGTTTTAAGGAGCACAAGAAAGGCAATGGGAGACCACGGAATCAAGTGGGGAGGAAAAAGTCTCCTGGACTTGGATTATGCTGATGATTTAAGCATCCTAGATGAAAGTCTGAGCAAAATGAATGAAGTTTTAGAGGTTTTGCGAGTTCAGGGTGCTAGAATTGGTTTGAAAATTAATGTTAGGAAGACTAAGTCACTAAGGCTAGGAATAAGTGAAGATGAAAACTTGACGTTGGGTAATGAAAAGATTGATCAGGTGGGCAGCTTCACTTACCTTGGTAGTATTATTAGCAAGGATGGTGGGAGCAGTGAAGATGTTAAATATAGAATAGCCAAGGCTCAGGGTGTTTTTTCACAGTTAAAAAAAGTCTGGAAGAATAGGAAGATAAGTCTGCAAACCAAGATTAGAATATTAGAAGGTACAGTGATGACAGTGGTCAAATATGGCTCTGAAGCATGGACGTTCCGAAAATCGGATGAAGATTTGCTAGATGTTTTCCAGAGAAATTGCTTAAGGATTGTTCTGGGTACCCGGCTGACTGACCGTATTTCAAACAATAGGCTATACGAAAAATGTGGTTCAATACCGCTCTCTAAGGCTATAATGAAAGAAAGGTTGAGGTGGCTAGGGCACGTTGTGCGGATGAAGGATGACAGATTGCCGAAGACTGTTCTTTTCGGCCAACCATGTATGGCTAAACCGAAATCAGGTCGTCCCCGTCTGGGGTGGGAGGACGTCATAAAGAAAGATTTAAAGGAGATGGGAACTTCGTGGGAGGGTGTAAAAAGGGAGGCTTTGAATAGATTGGGGTGGAGGAGCGTACGTAGCTGTGTTGGCCTCAGGTGGCTTGGTGCTGCGGTGAGTTGTTAGTAGTAGTAGTAGTGTCTTTAATAAATAGTAACTTGGATTTGTTACCGGTTACTTTATCAATATTCATTATAAACAATGTACCAATATAATTTTTCAGACAGCAAACAGGTTCATACTTGTGTTTTTCACTATTTTTTTTTAGGGGGGGGGCCTTTCCCTGAAAGCATTCCGAACTCCTGGATGTAGACCCTTCTTGCCTCCCAATCAAAATGCTGAAACTACACCCATGAAAAGTTTCATGCTAATAGGATGGCCTACTACCATAACTACCATACCTTTTAAGTTTCTGGTTCCTTAAAAATCACTGGATCACTACAATTCCAAGATTGATAAGTATAACCTCCAAACTGGTAATTCTGTAACTGTTCTATATGAAGCACTTGCAATATGTTAAAGCATTTGAAACCCATTGAAATCAAATCTGAAGTCATTTGAAATTTCTATAGAAAATATTTGACCACAGCCTGCATTCATATGACATGTGTGGCTGAATCGAAGCAGGGTATAAAAGCACCAAGCACCAAAATTCTTGGAGGTATGAAATTCTTAAAATATTGAATTGCGCCAAGCCTGGACTTACCAATAGGCCCACTAGGCCCGGAACTAGGGGCGCACAATAAGTTATCACTGAGTGATATTTTTGTTAACAAAAACTGGACTGGTGCAATTTATCGTCATAATGCCAGGTTCACTCCACCACCACGCTGCATATTCACAGAAAAGTGATTTTAAAACAACACAGGAATTCCATGGCCATGTACAAACTGTCAGATGTCTCCAAGAATCACAGCTAAGAGTTTGGTTTCACCTCTCTCTTTCATAACTTTTGGCTCATCAGTCATGATCTGTTCAGTGCTTTCATTATCCCCAAATGTTTGGGGATTTCTCCGAAAATATTGCAAAAACGGAGCAGCAAAAGCACTTTGACTAGGAGCATCAAAGCTTTAAATCCAGCCCTGACTGTAAGGCTAGAGCGTGTGGTATAAAGAACTTTTTTTTGGATAAAACTCTGTTTTACATTGTGAGTGATTTCCCAGTGGACTCTCATTTGAAGAGTTTTATTTAAAATCAGCTTATCTTTTGTTTGGTTAAATTGACCACAATGATTTCCTCTGGGAACAATTATTTTAACTCATTGTTGCCGATTGGAGGTTGCCAATAGACGATTTTTTTCCTAGAATTACTAGAATTCAGTAAATTTAAACCAAATTTCAACCTTTTCTTAAGGTGCGTCAACAGTACCGCGTGGATCACTTGGGACCAAGCAGAAGAGGAGAGAGAACCTGCCGGAAGCGCCGTATTGGTACCTGCCGGTTTTAGTTAGCCTTAAATTGCAGGGGACAGGTGAGCAGGTCTCGACGCTTCCCTTGCTCCCGGTGATCTCTATGCGGCTATTCAACCTTATTTCTGACTAAGTGAGATACCTGCTGTATGTTTGTTTGCTACATACAATGCGGAGCCAGCAGCTTATATGGTCTCCAGTCTTGAACTTTTTATACCATGCCTGGCTGTGGGGAATGTTCACACCGATATTGCGAAAACTGGTGCGGACATTTTTAGCACTGATTCGTTAATGGAAGCAAAGAAAATATTATGGAATTTTGCAAACGTACGAATCGTACAAATGACCGACAGAAAGCTGGAGATAACTGTCTGGACATGCTAAGAATTTTTAAAAAGTGTGATGAAAAGCAGATACCCCTACCCCATTTCGTGCTGTACGAGCCTACGAAGTACTAGTTATCGCACGGGAATCAAGTGCTACACTTACTCGTAAAGTTAACGAACTATGTGTCAAATTCGATAATTACGTCCTGTCGAAGCGCTGCCTTCTTTGTCTCAAGCCCCCACACAATCATCCAAACCCTCTTTTGCCGTTATATTAAAGAATCCACCTAAAACGCTGAATGATCCCAAGGACAGCAAAATTTTTATTGATAACTTGTGTGGTGACTCTAAGTCGGCGATAACTGAGCTTGGACCAGGAAAAGATACTTGGCGCCTCGTCGTAAGTAATAAAAATGAAGCTACTGCTGTAGCTGATGCTATTAAATCTAAGGACCAATAGCTAAGCTTACAGCTAAAAGTTCCAGTGTATTATGGAATTGCCCGCTTCGTTCCTGACAGTGTTACTGACGGTCACTTGCAGAACTTGATAACTAACTGTGCCGAAGTCTCCCGTATCGGCAAAACTAGGTCCAACAAGCTTCGGTTCTCTCGCCAAGAAGACTTATTAGCAGCCATTTCCTCGTCAGTGATAATCGAGTACGAGCGAATCCGCATTGATAACTTTCTCCCTCTCCCTCCTCGCTGCTACAACTGCCAAGCTTACGGACATATTGCCCAGCACTGTAAAGCTCTTACTCGCTGTTCGCGTTGTGCACAGACTGGACATTCGAACAAGCTGAAAACCCCCTGTCAAAATAAAATGAAGTGTGCGCCGTGCAACCAAGCTGACCATCCTTGTTACAGCTACAAATGTCCTGTCGCACAGAAACTTATGAATCCCCTAAAATGAGCACTGATCTACGCGTTACATCATGGAATATTAATGGAGGCGTCTCAGTGAAATTACCCATAATCCAAACTCTATGTGACACGAATGACGTTCTCTGTCTACAAGAGCACCTTCTCACTGCCGACAGTCTATGTTTGTTGAGCAAGACTGCTTCTACTGTTGGAATAAGTCGTGCCGCTAGACACTCCGGAGCTGGTCGGCCAAGTGGAGGTACTGCTATTCTTGCTAGAAACGTCCTAATGCCCGAACACTTTCACGACAGTGACTATTTTACGGCAGTCAAAATTTAGAATTATGTGGTGGTCTAAGTGTATTTACCCACAGATTACCGTAATGCTACATCAGACAGACAATTTGATCAAGCATGCCACCAAGTCAGTTCCCTTGTGTCTGATTGTGAACAGCAAAACCTAGCAGTAATCCTTGCTGGTGATATGAACTGTAACCTTTTTGCCGACAGTACCAGACGTGCTAATATTCTGAATACTATGTGCCCTCAGGTCTTGGCGGTCGCGAATACCCAATGTTTCACATATATCCATAACTCTGGCAGTACCTCTTCTCTGGACTTCTTCATGTGTTCCCCGAATGTAAAACCAGACTCAGGATCCTCACGTATCTCCACTTTCCAAGTCTCGGACCATATGCCTATCAGTAATATATTCCCTGTTCAACTTATTGCACCGAGTGCTCCAAGTCCAGACAATGATAGTAAATGGCATGAAACCACTGACTGGACTCGTGCAGGTATGTTTGTGTTCCGGGCTGTTATTGATTCTATTTTAAAAAGATCAAAGTGCTATTTCATCTACTTTCCCAAAAAAAAACTATTAAACTTTGCAGAGAAGCAAATATTGCTGAATATTTACTGTGCAGAGATTGTTCACGCTCTACGCTCTGCCGAGCGTGCTAGTGTACCCATACGAAGAGTACGTCAGGAACTGAGAAGCATGGTTGGTTAGGTAACCCTGACCTCGTTGATTCTAGTGCTAAATCAAAATTCTGGTTTCATGTCTGGAAGGAGTGTGGTACGCCACGGCAAGGTTTGATAAATGAAATTCGTCTGAAAACAAAGCGACATTTTGCGAAAGTACTTAGGCAACACCAGGCTAAATCAGTAGCTGAACTATCAAGTAAAGCCACAAGTGAACCTAATTTCGTATGGAAACTGCTCAAAAGAGATAATTCAAAAGCCTATAATACTTTCAAAATTAACAGTGACCAGTGGTTGGTTACTTTAAAAGTGAATTTTCCGAGCCTGATCCATCATTGTTAAACCAATATGAAAGGGAGCTTGATGGTTGCTTAGGCCAATCAACTAATGAGATCAGTTTTATTGTTACTCGATCTGCGGTTACTGATTGCATTTCTAAGCTACAAAAGAAAACTTCTCGTGGTGTTGATGGTCTCTGTGCACAGCATCTAAGATGTGGGTCCCCTCCCCTGATTGAGCATCTGACCTTACTCTTTCAGATGATATTCTGTTGTGGTATAGTTCCTGATTTGTTAAGTACTGGAGTAATAACCCCGGTTTTAAAAAGGGGAAAGCCCAAGGACCAATGTTCTTCTTTTAGACCAATTATGGTGTCACCGGTTCCATGCAAAGTTTTTGAGTTACTAATTATTGACGAGATATCTGTTAAGAGTTACACACTGGATAACCAATTCGGCTTCAAGAAAGGAGTAGGCCATGACCATGCTCACCATTTGATTGCTAATTTACTTCTACACGCTCATGAAATTAATGAGGTATCATATTTTGCTGGGTTAGACATATTTAGAGCTTTCAACATGGGTATACATTCACATATCTTATTGACTGCTTATAAGCATGGAGTTAATATTTCTATCATCAAATCGATGGGTGATATGTATAAAAAGCTAAATGCCAGAGTTAGGGTTACCATCTCACCTGGTACGGTGGAACTCACTCCTTCAATTCCAGTAAAAAAGGGCATTAGACAGGACGCTGTTACTCCCCCCCCCCCCCTGTTTAATAATACTGTCATTGTGCCACAACAGAAAGTTCTAACCACATGTATATTTAATGGTATAGATGTTTCACTAGCTAACTATGCTGATGACATCCTTGATATTAGTAGAACAGCCTTTGGAATTGAGGAAAATTTTTGAATTCTCGATAGGGAGTATAAACGTATAGGTCTTCGATTTAATGAGTGTAAGACTGAGTTCCTGGTGTTCAATCACCGTTCAGATTGCCCAACAAATGTTCAGTTAGGTGAACATGTTATTAAAGTGCAAGGTACACTGACGTATCTTGGTGTACCGATTGGGTCAAATCTTTTCGCCACGTGTCAACCTTTGAAAGATTTTTTTTTGCCAGAAAAGCTAGAAATGTGTATGGTTTACTAGTTGCGTTAAAGTTTAAATTTAACCGCCATATCTTAGCTAGCATTTATAATGCATTTGTTGTTCCGCATCTACTTGCCTTTGCACCATTTTGGTCTCTTCTTACTGCTTCAGATATTAGGGATATATGGAAGTGTTTCAACAAGTGTGCGAAATATTTGCTAAGGCTGCCTCTCTGGACGGATAACAGCTCACTATCCTTGCGGTATGGAGTTGCAAGTCCAGTGTCTGCAGTACAGAAAAGAAATGAGAGATAT
Source organism: Artemia sp. Kazakhstan ARC1039 (assembly GCA_029168905.1). Classification (NCBI taxonomy): domain Eukaryota; kingdom Metazoa; phylum Arthropoda; class Branchiopoda; order Anostraca; family Artemiidae; genus Artemia; species Artemia sp. Kazakhstan ARC1039. Next base: position 29,857 of record JAQQPU010000959.1, read on the forward strand.
TGGAGGCAGATTATTTGTGAAAGCACCTCTGAAACTTTCCATCCTTGATAATATGTTTGTTCTTACATATAATTGCCCCTATTTGTAATTTGTTTTCTTCTTGTCTGTTCTTCTCTGTTTTAGTTCTCTTCGTATTTGTCAGAATTTATTTGTTTTTTTTTCCATTTTCGTTCTTTATACTCTATCAGTGTTGTATTTTACATTTATGATGGGCAATAAATTTATACACACATACATACATTCCACTGCTTTCATAAAACATTAATTCAACATTATTTTAAAACATTAATTAATTCAAATGTTTACGTTCATTTAACAGCTTAAAATCTTTTAACAGCTTAAAATCCTAATTTAACAGCTTAAAATCGCTAAGAAAATTCCTTACCTCATATTAAAAAAAAACAAAAAGCATGCTTTTATGTAAATAAAGTTTTACATAAAAATCCATGGTATTCTACTATATCCTTAATTGTAACTGCACCCAAGGAGGAGGGGGGGGGTCTCCCTTTCCCAAAATGAAGCCATGAGCCCCCTCTCATTTTTTCTGTTCCTACTCCATCCCCAGAAAAAAAAACCTTCTGAAATACCATGCTCTACTGATGTTCAGACCTTTAGGCATCTTTATCTCTAACATTACAAGTTACCAATGTAGCAACCTTCCTTATATAATAAGGTATACCTGTGTGTTGGTTGGACAATTGACAACATAACAAAGTCCCCAATTTCCTTCAGCTTCAGAAGAGAAAATCTGGACAAAAGATCTAAAATTTAGGCCATTGTTTGGAACATGCACAGAAAAGATCTGAAAAAAAAACAACACAAATGATTAGACTTATTTCTTGTTTACTACAATAACTACAAAAATTAAAAACTAATGCAACCAACAGACCATGGAAGGGGTGCTATAATCAGTTTTGAAGTAGAGCAGCAATGTCTGTTCTACCAAGTCCTCTGAGCATCATTAACTTTGTTTGCAATCAATCAAAGGTTATTTGTGGCTATGATATTATCAGATTTTACCAATATGACCAACTATCATGTCAATGGCTCCCTCAAAAATCGGCCTGCAAACACAATCAGCTTTTACAACAACTAGAATGCTGCCAAAAGTGGCTCAAAGGCCAGAAAGTTACCATAGTAAAGAGCCATAAGCCTCCCTGACATAATTTTTCCCAAAGCCACTTAGTCCAGAAGGAACAGTTATAGAAACTTGGGAGGGGGTTCATTTGATCAGAAACTAAAAATACTAGTACTATTTTACAGGAGTCTAAAAGATTTGAAGACAGTTAGCCTCCTTTTATTCCCCTTTTTTGGCTCCAGGTGACCCCTAAACTGTAAGGGTATTGGATTAAAATTTAAAGATATCTATTTTGTTGAATAATAAAACTCTAAGAAGTATAAAACTTAGAGAAACAGTCAAAATCAGCAGTGCTGATTGCTTCCATAGCCCTTCAACCAGGAAGTGCAGGGGGAGGTTGGGGTCAGCCATTCTATGTTTTTGCACACCCTTTCTGTTTACCTTCCTAGAATTTCTGCAGGCAGCCATTTAGAGCTGGATCAACTTTGGGTGATCCTAAAAAATCCTACCTCTCACCCCAGGACCAAAGCAAATAATTGACACTAGGACTTGAACTTCAGCCCTTTAGGACATAGATTTTCAAGTTGAGCAATATTTAATTTAATTTTTTTTTTAGGTTTCATTTATAGATTCATAGTAATTTCTGTTCATTTAAAATTTGAATTACTGTATTATATGTCTTAATTTCTGTTCAGTTTAAATTTGCCTATTAATCTTTTTTTGAAAAGTATTTATTTTATTAATTGCTTCTAAATACAGTAGCTTCTTTGTCTGTAGAATGAATCTGCTGTAAAGCAAGCTGGAAAATAGTAACTGGATGATATGACAAGTGCTTTCTATGATTCAAAGATGTTTTGCTGCATGTTCTTTTTAATTTTACTGACTGTTTTTATGTAGCAATAGTGTTTCTTCAACCCAATGCTTCAAACAATTACTGCCCAGTACTAAAGAAACCCATGGAACTTTACACTTCATCCTAAGTTTAGTGGTAAAATTTCAATATTTTTTAGGTCATTTATCATCAATTGTTGGTTCTTAATCGCAGATGAAGGCAATTAAAAAAAAAAAAACTTTTGTGTACAGCCTAGTTATAAGGTAATGGATCTCTGGTCAACTAGGTCCCTGTGTGATGGCACTATCTTAGTAGTATTCTGCAGGTTAATTATCTTTTTGGCTATGTTTCCAACTTACAGAGGAGGTATAATTACATGTTTATTTTTCTCAATTTCAGAATTTAATAGCCTTCTTTAGAAAAATGATGAAAGTACTGAATACTGTTAATGATTAAACAAAACACTAAAATACAAGGTATTATGACTCTGAAGTTCTGGTACAATGACAACATCTACTTTGGGGCATTAAAAATTTACATAATAGCGTTTCAAATGTGAAAGTTCCAAATTCCCCAATGTGTAAACTTGAAAATTATAGATATAGGCCTATCTTGAATTTTAGGAGATTGCAAATTGACATACTTTTATTTAAAGTCAAAACATGTTTTTCACTACCTGGTGACTGGTAGGTTACATTAGAGCCAGCCCTATTAAACTTAGGAAGAGCAATGAATAAGAAGTCAAATGGTAGTGTCGTTTATTTAACATATTTCTATTTTATGATGTAATTTTATCAGCATTTTTGGAGTTTAACATAATGGATAGTCTAAAAGTTTTGGTAGCAAAAATGTAAGGAGTTGTCAATTTTTATAAATGTAAGGAGTTACCAATTTTTAATTGGAAGCTTTTACTGAATTAATTTTTTTGCCTTGATTAACTTTAATACTGACACTGACATTCTTTCCTTCCCCATATATTTTAGCTGGCAATCTTTCCTTTTCTTGATTAATTTGCTACCTAAAACATGACCATATCTCTCAAGACACTTTTTAGCACCCTTTTTAAAGAGAAGTTAATATTTTGATCAAGGTATGTAAGATTTAAAGCCAAACTGGCCAGCCATGATACAAACAACAAGAAATCTCAAGGTGAAGAAAACAAATAGGACTATGGCCAGCAAAAGGAAAAGACAAACTAAAACACCATGGATATTTTGCCTGTATGAAACAAGGTGTCTTCAACACTAAGAAACAAAGATAAAATCTAAACTAACCTAAAAGTAAACAAAATTTAAAACCAAGAAAAAACAAATATATGTAGCCTATACATGCAATTGTATCTACTGTGATAGAGAACCACAGAAGCTAAATAGAGTTGATTCAATGAGAATACTGAAGCAACTGAATAAAGTGTATATGAAGTTAATTATTTAGTAGCAAAATAATGCTCTTGATTGATTTTACTGCTGCAATTTTCTTAGGTCTTGTATTTAATCTAGTCCCTTGGTGATTTTGTAAAACTTATATTGCTCTCATTAGCTATTGGTCTACTTCTAAGAAAAATATAATAAATCACATCAATATTTAAATTACCTATAAGCCTATCACTGTTTATTGGAAGATTAGCAAGAATGTGTGTTTTTATTTCAATTGCTTCTATAGCCCACTGTGTCAAGCCTCTATCTTAAGAAATGCCTGTGGCACCAACAGATTGTATCTAATGGTCAGGGTGGTAGAAAACATGTTCCACTAAAGGCAAAACAAAAGTTTCAGGAAGATTACTAAATTTTGAAGTTTTATCTATTGAAATATAATGCTTAATAAATTGTTCAAAAAACTATTAGTGGGTTCAGCCAATGTGAAACCTTCCAAAATAATAAAAAATACTATTAACACCATTACTCAAATTACCACTAGTCACATCCTTTCCAGAACTTAGAAAACTACTGGTATTTATTTAGAATCTGGTAAACATGCAGGAAAGACTGCATCAAAATCTCAAATATGTTATATGAGTTATTGTAAGTGACATATTGCTCACTAATTGACAATGATTTAAACTTTAATTTTTTGGGGTTAAAGGGGCAAAAGAAGGTACCTAGGTGGTAAATTTTTACCAAATCATATTATTGACTTACAAATAAAGTGAACATACCACTTGATGCCTTTTTTATGCTCTTTCCAAATATAATTATAATTTTTGTCAGAAATGAATTTTACCCCCCACCCATTTATACTGATTCAGGGTATATATTTGCACATTAGGGGGGTGGGGTAAAGTTTAAAATTACCTCCCATTTACATCAGAAATAAAATTTGCCCCTACTGTGCAGATATATATGGTACCCTGAATTGGTGTATATAGGGGTGGGGGTAAAATTCATTTCCAACAAAAATGATTATTATATTTGGAAAAAGCATAAAAAAAGGCATTGAGTGGTATATTCACTTTATTTGTAAGTCAATAATATGATTTGGTAAAAATTTACACAAATGTGTTTCTGAACTATTATATTTTTATCCTATTGGTAAAATTCTACTTCAGCTACTTTTGGCTATCTTGGAAAGAGGTTAGGTTAGGAAAATGAAACTTTCAGGGATGGGTCTACAGGCTATAGTATGGGTAAATATCTACCAAATCATATTATTGAGTTAGGACTAAAGTGATTTGATGCCTTTTTTTATGCTGATTACAAATATAATAATCATTTTTATTGGAAATGAATTTCAGCCCCCCCCCCTATATATGCCAATTCAGGGTTAGGTTAGGTATATATAGGGGGGGGGGGGCTGAAATTCATTTCCGATAGAAATGATTATTATATTCATAATCAGAATAAAAAAAGGCATCGAATGGTGTATTCACTTTATTCCTAACTCAATAATATGATTTGGTAGATATTTACCATAGTATGTCCTGTTATTTTTTTCTTTTAAGCTGGAAAAAGAAGGATTTTTAGAGGAAAGACTTTGAAGATAAAGGTTATCCCCTAGGATAATATGTTAACTAGGATCAAAACATGTCTCCTTGTCAACAGTACAAACTCTAAATTTATATCCCAAATTTAGTGTCCTGAGACTTTTAAAAAGAACATCAACTGGTAGCCTATGTTCATCTGTCAGCTTGCAAATTAATCAGCTACAGCAAAAGTCTACCTCTTAGTCTGTATGAAAATCCGAGGAAAATAGGTGTATTAAGTTGAATTTTAGATGCTAACAAACCTTGTCTACATCAGGACCTACTAAACGAACTGCATGACCTATTTCACTCAACCGAGCTTTCTTGATAGAGCTGGCTTTTGCTTTCAAGGCTTTGCCACATTTCTTGCAATTGAAAGCTTTCGTTCCGTTTACAGCTCCACAAGTGCAAGTAGTAATCCCTCTTTTGGACCATTTTGTTAGCCCACTAAGGATTTTTTTCTTGTCCATGCTGATAATAGTCAAACTTCTTGCTCGTTCATTTGCGACTTTATTGCCATCTATCAATATACTTTTGAAATTTTTGCCTCATAGAGATGATTTGACTAAATTTCGAGGAGCTGAATCACAAATAGTCAGAATCGCCATGTATATTTTTCAAAGAAGAATTCTTAAACATTCTCATTGAAATAATCCTATCCCGTAGCGCATCAATTAAAATTTATCTTCCTCCTTTTAAGTTTATGGTTAATTCGGTCACAAGACCTATTGCATATGACCTATTGGTCGAACATATACAGCCCAAACAACATTCTGTCGCAAGAAAGCAATTTGTAATTTGATTCACTGTCACTAGCCAGGCTCCGAGCGACAAAATCAACCAAAAACTTAAAAGAAAGGCGGCTAAATCTGACTAAATACACTAAGGAGAAAAAAAAATCAAAGAGAAAACTTAACAAGGTACTTGTGTATTATACGCCAAACACTCAAGTTTACGCTGTGTAAAACTCGAGAACAAACCGGTTTCTTCGTTAGTTTCTTTCAGCTTAGCATGAGACAAGAAAAGTGAAAGAATAGGTGAGAAATATATAATTTGGGTTATATATTTGAACATTAGGGGGAGGGGTAAAGTATTTGGACAGTTTGAAAACAATTCTTACTTCATAATATGCAGAATAATTGTGTCTAACACATTTAGCATGCAGACCCACTATACTTAACCCCCCCCCCCTAATGTGCAAATATATAGTCCAAGTTTGTTTCTAAACTATTATTATATTTTCATCATATTTTGTGATATTTCATTCAAATTGAGCATCAAAGAAACAAGTTCTGACTAAATGAAGCACTTGAGTGCTCGGCATATAATTCACAAGTACCCTTAATAATTAGTAAATTGAATAGTTTCCATTTTAGTCCCCTTTATATTCACCATACACAACTTCTAGATTTTGTTTTTCCGGGAATATTCCGCCAAGATTGAGATATTTCTAATGCTCCTATGGTATTGCGATTGTGAACTTGACATTTTGCATGAATTCAGCTTGATCTCTCCTTCTATTCAACATTTTCAGTGGTTGAACAACTTTTATTATTAAGTAAATTTATAGAAACAGGCAAATTTTATGTTTACCTGAGACAGTCGATCATTCATTAGGGAAAAACAAATACCTTGCTCTGCAAGTATTCATGAAAATTTTATATTTAAATGAGACAGTCGATCATTCCTTAGGGAAAAATAAATACTTGCTGGACCCACAAATTTTAAAACGAATAACTCACGTCTCGCAAGGGAAAAAAGAAATTTACCATACTCATGGATAGTCTATTTAATTCCTTTAAAAATTACCGATTTATAAAAGAACAAACGATTATTCATTACTACAGTAATTTTAAAAAATATAGTTTTTCTCAGAGAATTTGATTTCTTCCTTGTGATATTCCCATGATTTTGATGAAGTCCTTTTAAAAGTTTAAAGAGATATTGCTGACTATGGTAATGACTCGATATCCACCAAGTCTGACTGAATTCAGATGCGTATCATGCGAATTTTCTGACTTTAATTCTAAGTTTCAGTGTCGCACAATTTTAGAAAGAAAAAAAATTGCCTTTTACAGATTCAATTTGAATATGTGCGAAAATTCATGGTCCATGATTTCATAAAGACACTGAAAACCTTCACAGGTTAAGCTGCATTAAGATTGCAAATTTCGCAGTTGATGAGAATGCAGCATTATCATTTCATTTTTTTTACAATGAGGGAATTTTAAGGTTAATTTAAAGAACCAAAGGCAGACATTAAACACATCATATAGCAATCAATCCTTCTTTTATCATGGGCAACGTTATAGCATAAAATCAATTATTTCTGTAAAATTTATCAAAAGCTAAATGTTTTTTTTTAGATTACTGTCCTTACAGAAGCTTTGCCAAACATAGCCATATTCTTTAAAATTATATTCTATCAAACTTGCATATTTTCCTAAGAGATAATGTCACCAATCCCGGGAAGCTAGTTCGTCTAATAGTTACCACATGCGAAGAGACAAAATGCTGTGTTATAACCTCTGTGGCAACATGCGCTGCTTCGAGGTGATGACTGGCGTCAAGCAAGCCTGTGTCCTCTCACCTTTTATTTTCGTCCTAGTTTTAGACTACATCTTTAGACAGATAAATCAGCATGAGATCTGAATTGCAAGAAAGCTTCTCCAGGATGTCGATTTTGCCGATGATGTTGGGCCCACAAAAGCGGAAAAGCAAAAGCTTCAGGACTATCTGAACAAACTCGCGAATTAAGCTGAAGCATTCGGATTACGCACCAGCGTTCCAATGACTAAAATTATGTCAATTAGCAATTCACCCATGAGAATCCGACTATGAGATAAAGACATCAAATCGGTAACAAACTCAAGTACTTAGGGGACACAACAACTTCCAGTAGTAATTCTGAAAAAGTATTACGCACCAGAGCAGCCCTAGCCAACGTTGCATTTCAGACTTCTACCAAACTGGAAATCCACAGCATACTCATCGAAGCTGAAACCCTGACTGTTCCAGTGCAATGTTGTATCTGATCTAAGTGGGATGCCTACCATGAAATGCCTAAATCTGACCGCAAAACATGAGAAACCTCTTACGCCCTCTGAAAATACCTGTCACGAGCAAACGAAGAGATCCGTACTCACAGATGCCTGCAAGAAGTCACCTCCGTTCTGAAGCAACGGAGATGGCGATATCTTGGACATATTCTTTGCATGCCAGATAATAAATGCTCCTCCAGTGGGAGGTGCATTTACACCAGAAAACGGCAATTTTCAGAAAAAAAATAGTCATTTATAGTCAACAATTTTTATTTAAAAAAAAGGGAAAATAAAATGTATTAGATTTTTTTTTCTCGTTTGTTGACTCATGAAGCGGTTCCTTGGCTCAGGAGCAGAGGTTGTACAAGGAGCAGAAGAGCATAAGTGAGCAGTAAATTCGTTTAGGGAAGGGTGAGAAAAAAGAAAATTTATTCAAAAAAAGTAAAGGGTTCTATTTCTTTTAAAATGGGAAAAAAAGGAATAAACAACAGTTTTACTGAGAATAAAACTAACTTAAAGTGGAAAACCCTTGATTTTTATTTTAACTTTACAATTACAAGAAGGCTGATCTGTTGCAACGACTTTTTATGTAAAAATGAATGCCATTACACAAAAAGACAGCAACAGATACAGGCTTACACAGAAGTTTTCGAAATTTACTGCTCAGTTCTTTTTTCGACCTAGAAAAGAAAAGGGCGTTATTTGATTGTAGATAAAAGAAATGCAAAGAAGTGATAAAGAATAAAAATAAACAAAGAACAGGGCTAAAACATAAAACTGACCCTAAAAACAGAAAGAACCAAATTAATATACAGTCCTCTATGAAGTTTGAGCATTAAAATGCCCAAATGGTTGACTGCTTCCCTCGAACCTGAAAGATTATTACGAAAAGCAGAAGAACAAGTTTGGAGGAACACAAAGGGATACTTTACTAATAATTATGACAATGCGTCAGTCTATGATTTTATAAAGTAAACAGTAGGTTTAAAATATTATATTTATTTGATAATTAGAGTTAGAGGCTTCAAAGGGGTGCTTAGCTGAGTCATAAAACAAATGTGCATCCAATAATCGATAGCGTTGACTCTCAATGCTTTTTTCCCCTTCCATTTGTTTAGAAAACTAGAATAGACAAAATTTACTGGAGCCACTATGTATATTTTGATGAATTACGTTTTTTTATTACCACTATTTTGTCAAAACTTGTCAAAACCAGGTAATTCCCTCTGGTTAAAGGTGTGAAAGAGAGAGAGAGAGAGAGAGAGAGAGAGAGAGAGAGAGAGAGAGAGAGAGAGAGAGAGAGAGAGAGAGAGAGAGAGAGAGAGATAGAGAGAGAGAGAGAGAGAGAGAGAGAGAGA
>JAQQPU010000959.1:40645-62948 GCA_029168905.1 Artemia sp. Kazakhstan ARC1039
ACACACACACACACACACACACACACACAGACACACACAGACAGACAGACACAGACAGACAGACACAGACAAACACAGACAGACACAGACACACACAGACAGACACAGACACACAGACACACAGAGACAGACACACAGACACACACATAGACACACACATAGACACACACACAGACACACACACAGACACACACAAAGACACACACACAGACACGCACACAGACATGGACACAGACACACAAACAGAAACAGACACATACACAAACACACACACACATACACACACGTGTGTGTGTGGACAAATTTTTGGGACAAATTGGGACAAATTTTTGGAGGTGCCCACCTCATCTGCCCAGAATCTCAGGCAAGTGAGCCTAAATTTGAAAAAGTGGAAATTGGCTCAGATTTTCTAAACTGAGCTGAGACAATGAATAGATACTATTGGGAAAGTGATTGGAGACGCTGGGCATCCGTGAACAAGTGCTAAATTGAGAGAGGAATTTGGGACAATATTTGGGGGCGCCCACCCGCCCAGAGTCTCCGGTAAGTGACCCAAAAATTTAAAAAATGGGTGAAACGGGTAAATCTGCCATTTACCCGTGCCCCAGCCATTTAAACATTTGCCTCTCAATTACTTGGACTATCTGTCTTGGCTTTTCTTTGTCTACAATTACCCAGCCCAGTCTTGATGCAACCTATTGCAACACAAAATACTTGATAACTTCAATTTACCCGTTTCACACACACACACACACGTGTGTGTGTGTGTCTGTGTCTGTGTATGTCTCTGTGTGTGTGTGTGTGTGTGTGTGTGTGTGTGTCTGTGTGTGTGTGTGTGTGTGTGTCTGTGTATGTCTGTGTGTGTGTCTGTGTCTGTGTGTGTGTCTCTGTGTGTGTGTGTCTGTGTGTGATTAACGAAAAAAGGTTAATGGTTCTTTGACGGGCTTACATTAAGCCTTTTCCGCGTTCTTAAGAGTGTTTAAGTAAGAAAAAAGAAGAAGAAAAGTGTGCGATAGTATGAGCTTTACAGTTTTATCCACTATGTCTTAGTCCTGGAAATAAAAACAAATTGACGGTAAAATAAATTGAAGCTTAGAGAAAAGGACAAGGAAAAAATTGACTCACTCGACTTTAATTGCTTTGACGAGCATACCCGCCAGACTAAAAAGCTGAACACGCAGAAAGCTTTGTCCCCCATCAATTACCACAAAATAATCCAACTTCCTATTGCAGGTAATCTTATCAGGGTAGTATAGACAACCCTTCTCCAGACCAAGTGATCCAAAGGAATTAATTATCTTGGCTTGGTCGCCATATCCCTTGAATACCTCGTACAATTACCATCAATTTTAAATTATCGATGTAAACCATCAATTAAGATGAGAATGAGAATAGTACGAGTGATATGTTAATCTAATAGCATAGTGCATGTAAGCTATCTTCGGGGTGAGACCCCCCTTCTCTCGGACATGTAGGTGAAAACCTATATGTGCCAGAGGGGTCTTACCCAAAGCCAGCTTACGTGTATACGTATATATATATATATATATATATATATATATATATATATATATATATGAATGAATGAATGATTTTTATTACCCATCTTTAACAATACAAAAAAAGTAAAAATGGAGTAGAGAGAAAATGAAAAGAAAACAACAACACATCAAACAAACGAGCAGCTTAAATTAATACTTCAAAAACAAAAGGCGAAACTATTTACATAAAAAGACAACCATTATACAGTACTAACTATAGCTTCAAACATACTATGCGTTGGGTCTAAAGATTTCAGGAACTTTTCCCTCCTGGTCACGATCACGACGAAGGGGTCATCGAGTCCGTAACGTGCTGAAATCTGGCGGTTTCTTTGCCAGGGGGGAAGGCTAAGCAGATATTCTGCAAACTTATAGAACACTGTACGGATTGTTTTTTTATCCTCAACAGTGAAACAAAGACCAGAAAGGTGACCAAGCTAAGACATGAGGGGTGGCAAAGGAATTGAAGATCCGTGCTAGAATGCGGCGGTTATATAGGCGTTTGCATGATAAAATCATCCCATACGCTTTTTGGACTTTCTGTTTGAAATCATTTATTAGACAGGACCGGGTAGCTTTAAGATTAGACCCAATTGGCAAACCAAGGTAAGTCATTGATGCTGCTGCAGTAACAGTATTACTACCTAGTGCAAATATGACAGGTGCCAACTCTTTCTTACGACAATTAAAGACGACCCCCCCCCCCCTCTTTTGCTGGAGTTGAATTCTAGGCCTATGTTAGCATATTCATTAGACAAAACTCTGAAATTACTCTCTATGCCACTGACGGATCTACTCAGATTTAAAATGTCATCGGCATAATTAACAAGAGACAAATCAATTCCACGAAAAATAAAGCACGTTTTCACCGTCTTCTGAGCCCCGATGATACTGTTATTATAAAGAGGCGGTGATGATAAAGACCCTTGGCGAATGCCTTTTCGTACTGGTATGAGGAAATCGGATCAGGCTCTGGTTTTTTAGTACCCTTACTCTAACCTTCAACTTAAAATACATGTTCCTATAAGTAGCAATTATAGATCTGTCAAGACCTCTCTTAAACGCAGAGACAAGCAGTTGTGCATGGATACCCGAATCAAAAGCCCCGCGAACGTCGTGGCCTGTAAGTACCACGGTTTCACCTTTAGCATCTGCATCCAACAAAACATTAGACAATAGGCTATGCACGTGCTCGCGGCTAATATTTCTCTTGAAACCGAACTGCGAGTCTGGCGTACTACAAACATACTTTATCTCGTCAATAACTAATAACTCTATCAATTTACAAAAAACGGGAGCAACGGTTATCGGGCGGTAAGAACAACATTCAGATGGGTCTTTACCTTTCTTGATGACAGGGGTGATTACACCGGTACAAAAAATATCTGGCACTAGACCACAACTAAAAATTATTTGGAACATAAGTGCTAGATGTACTTTTAACAGTTCACTACCGAGAATTAGATGCATACCACAGATATTATCTACTCCTTAGAGTACTTCTTTTTTAGTTTAAGGATAGCCGAACGAACATCGGACACAGTGAGTGGCCAAGATCCGGTTCCAAAGATTCTAAACAGAGATCAAGATCTCTCTCAAACTTGCACTCCAATTCAGGATCAGGTGCAGCAAACTTGCTCGTGAAATAACTATTCCATTCACTTTCACTAGGGGCGCATTCGTAAACAGAGATCAAGATCTCTCTCAAACTTGCACTCCAATTCAGGATCAGGTGCAGCAAACTTGCTCGTGAAATAACTATTCCATTCACTTTCACTAGGGGCGCATTCGTTACTAGGCGCTTTAGCAGATCGATTCTTTTTGATGAACTTACAAATTTTATTTGGATCGACTCGTAGCGACTCACTATTTTCATCAATCACACGATAGCGGTGCAAGGCGAGACATTTGGAGAACTGCCGCTTTGTATACAATCGAACACTGTTTACAACACCTTGTTTAGGACGGCCCGAATCAGTCCACACACTATACCACATTTTAGCTTGTCGACACGCATTAACCAAAGCTGGGTTTTCCGACCATCCTGGAACTTCTGACCCAATTCTCACTTTACGAATAAGAACCATATATGCCCCAAGGCATATCTTACAACGCCTACCCCCGGGGCCTGGGAGGCTGTGTCGACACCTGAGTTTTTGTTATCTGACTTTTGAACAATTTTTAACTTAATGGTTATCTCAAAATTTCCATCGGATGCATTCAGGAAAAAAGGGTGTGGAGGGGGGAGTGGCATGCTCAAAGATATAATTTCCAGAACTTTCACCTACGTTGAACAAAAGGGCTATCTCAAAATTTGTAGCGGACGGGTTTGGGGAAAAAGGGCATGAGGGGGGGGGGGCTAGTTGCCCTTAAATCTCTTGGCTCTCAAAAAGTGAACTAGAACTTTCATCTTCCAATCATATGAGCCCTCTGTAAGTTTATCGGAGTTACAATCGGATCTCTTTTGACTATTAGAAAGTGATTTCAAACTTTCAATTTCCAATCAAATGAGCCCTTTCTGAAGTTTATGCGAATATCCCTTTCATAAGAACCATACCTGCCCCAAGGCATTTACAACGCCTACCCCCGGGCCCTGGGGGGGGGGTAGTGTCGACACCCGAGTTGTCGTTATCTGACTTTTGACCAATTTATAACTTAATGGCTATCTAAAAATTTTTATCGGATGCATTCGGGAAAAAAGGGGCGCAGGGGGAGGGCTAGTTACCCTGGAACCTTTTTTGACTCTGAAAAACTGAACGAGAACTTTCAATTTCCAATCAAATTAGACCTCTCTGAAGTTTTTACCGAGCATCCCTTCCATAAGAACCATATATTCCCCCATGGCATAACTTACAACCATTGCCCTCGAGCTCAGGGGGGGAGGGGGGGGAGTGGCATGCTCAAAGATATAATTTCCAAAACTCTCACCTACGTTGAACAAATTGACTATCTCAAAAATTTTGATTGGATGTGTTTGAGGAAATGGTGGGCGTGGAAGGGGTGTTAGTTGACTTCCAATACTTTCGACTATTAAAAAGGGCACTAGCCATTTAAATTTCAAATAGGATGAACCCTTTTTGAAATTTTTACGGCAAAACTTTCTATATAAACCTTATTTGCCCCTAGGGCATAATTTATAACTCTTACCCTGAGGGCTGTGGGGGGGGGGGGGGTTTNGCTAGTTGCCCTTAAATCTCTTGGCTCTCAAAAAGTGAACTAGAACTTTCATCTTCCAATCATATGAGCCCTCTGTAAGTTTATCGGAGTTACAATCGGATCTCTTTTGACTATTAGAAAGTGATTTCAAACTTTCAATTTCCAATCAAATGAGCCCTTTCTGAAGTTTATGCGAATATCCCTTTCATAAGAACCATACCTGCCCCAAGGCATTTACAACGCCTACCCCCGGGCCCTGGGGGGGGGGGGGTAGTGTCGACACCCGAGTTGTCGTTATCTGACTTTTGACCAATTTATAACTTAATGGCTATCTAAAAATTTTTATCGGATGCATTCGGGAAAAAAGGGGCGCAGGGGGAGGGCTAGTTACCCTGGAACCTTTTTTGACTCTGAAAAACTGAACGAGAACTTTCAATTTCCAATCAAATTAGACCTCTCTGAAGTTTTTACCGAGCATCCCTTCCATAAGAACCATATATTCCCCCATGGCATAACTTACAACGATTGCCTTCTGGCTCAGGGGGGGGGGGCTGTGTCGGCCCATGAGTTTTGGTTATATTGTCTTTGAACTATATTTTAAAAAATGGCTATCTCAAAGTTCTTATCAGATGAGATTGAGAAAAAAGGGCGTGGAGAGGGGGGGGGGGGCTAGGTGCCCTCCAATCTCTTTTGACTCTTAAAAACTGAACTAGAATTTTCAATTTCCAATCAAATGAGCCCTCTTTGAAGTTTATCCGACCATCCCTTTTATAAGTACCAGATATGCCCCCAGGGCATAACTTATAACCATTGCCCTGAAGACCTTAGGGGAGGGGGGGGAGTGGCATGCTCAAAGATATAATTTCCAAAACTCTCACCTACGTTGAACAAATTGACTATCTCAAAAATTTTGATTGGATGTGTTTGAGGAAATGGTGGGCGTGGAAGGGGTGTTAGTTGACTTCCAATACTTTCGACTATTAAAAAGGGCACTAGCCATTTAAATTTCAAATAGGATGAACCCTTTTTGAAATTTTTACGGCAAAACTTTCTATATAAACCTTATTTGCCCCTAGGGCATAATTTATAACTCTTACCCTGAGGGCTGTGGGGGGGGGGGGGTTTGTCATCCCCCCCCCACAGCCCCATCCTATTATCCAGAATTTTCTACCATGTTCAACAAAATGGCTATCTCAAAATTTTGATTGGATGTGTTTGGGCAAAAGGTGGGTGTGAGAGAGGGTTAGATGCCCTCCAATCACTTTCGACTATTAAAAAGGACACTAGCCCTTTGAAATTCCAATCGAATGAGTCCATTTGAAGTTTCTACAATAAAGCATTCTATAAATAGCTTACATGCCCCCAGGGCATAACTTACAACCCTTGCCTTGAGGGCTGTGGGAGAGTGTCCTCCTCAAAAACATAATTTCTATCTGAAAATTAACTACGTAGAGCAAAATGGGTATCTCAAAATTTTGATTGGACGTATTTGAGGAATGGTGGTTCGTTGCCTTCCAATCACTTTTTACCCTTAAAAAGGACACTAGAACTCTCGATTTCCAATCGAATGAGCCCCCTTTGAAGTTTTTACGACGACTCTTTCCATATGAAGTGCCTCTGGAAAAAAAGTAATAAAACATTAGAGCCGCATGGCCTTTCAAACAGTTCGTGGTAACGAACTGTAAGTAAGGAGCGATCCGGCTCAATGGTAACCGAAACTCTAAAAAATGGAATTCTGATACCAATAGATACATGAAAAGAACCAGATTTTAATTCTAATTTCAAATATATAAGTTTCATCAAGTTTAATCTTAACCATCAAAAGTTACGCGCCAGAGAAAATTTGGCTGATTTACGAAAAAAGGAGGAAAGACCCCCTAAAAGCTATAGAACCTTAATGAATATCACACCATCATATTCAGCGTATCAGAGAACCCTACTTTAGAGGTTTCAAGCTCCTATCTACAAAAATGTGGAATTTTCCATTTTTTGCCAGAAGAAAGATCACGGATGCGTTTGTTTATTTATTTTTTTTCCCCAGGGGTGATCGTATCGACCCAGTGGTCCTAGAATATCGTGGGAGGGTTCATTCGAACGGAAATTAAAACTTCTAGTGCCCTTTTTAAGTGACTAAAAAAATGGAAGGCAACTAGGCCCCCTCCCACGCTCATTTTTTTCTCAGTCACCCGATCAAAATTTTGAGATAGCCATTTTGTTCAGCATAGTCGAAAATTTAATAAATATGTCTTTTAGGATGACTTAATCCCCTCACAGTTCCCAGGGGAAGGGCTCCAAGTTATGAACTTTGCCCATTGCTTACATATTGTATTGGTTATTGGGAAGTATACAGACATTTTCAGGAAGAATTTTTGTCTGGTGGGGGGGGGGGAGGGCTGGAGGAGAGGGTTACTTGGGAGAATATTTCCGTGGAGGATGTTTCTTTTGGGGTAAGGGACATTTCTATGAAGGGGGCGCCGGATTTCCATGCAATATTTAAAAAACGATCAGAAATTAAATTTTAAAATAACAAGTTTTTTCAACTGAAAGTAAGAAGCAACATTAGAACTTAAAACGAACAGAAACTGTTACGTATATAAGGGGGTTCTCCCCCAAGTCAATACCTCGTTCTTTACGCAACAGTTTTTTTGTGCTTTCAAAATAGCTATCTGTTCTAATTAAACGGACCTTGTGATTCTGGGGTTTGTGAATTTTTTTTTTTAACTTTTAACGTAAAGAGCGTGGTATTGACTAAGCGGAGAACCCCCTCATATACGTAATAAAAAAAAACAATAAAAACGATATGATTTGTAAAAATGAAAGTATTACACAAGGAATATTGATGCACCCCTGGATCAGTGGCGCCAATGGGGGGGGGGAGTCAGGCGGAGTGTTGGCCTCCCTCTAGATTTTGAAAACTATGATTTTGGTATTTTCATTGATAAAAGCTGTTTTTTTTTGTATTTTCATTGAAAAAAATATCCCTCGCAGATTCTGAACTATATATTTTGCCCCTCGTCCCCTTCCAACATTTTCATGAATTGGTGCCACTGTCCCAGATATTATGCATTTTGGATATTGTGCTTACGTTTTTTTCCCAAGACGTGAGTTTTTGCAGCATATCGTTTCAAAGGAAATTTATAAATTTTTGGTCCGTCTTACTCTTCAACTCTCCTATATTTGCCATTTATATTGGACCTTAAGTTACGCATATGCTTATATTTTATCGTTTTTTTCGCATTTTTCGATCTTTTTTAGAACACCCATATCCTTTTTCTGCTTTTCTGTATCCTTTCTCTATCTCTAGAATTACATTGTTAGGCCTATATGTAGGATGCGAACGTGTCTTTTTTTTTATTCGGAATTTTAAAATTTGAAAAAAAGACAAAAATAATAGTAGGTTACCAGCAGTTCAACAATGTGAGAGCTATTCTTAAAAAATGACTACGCTTCAATCAATAACATACAATTTAATTGAAAAATTGTAATATCAATATCAAAAGGTACAATATCAAAAAATGTGGCTTCCCATATCAAAGTACCTTAAAAAGGCAGCAGGTACTGATTCCTCCTGATCCTTCTGTCTTCAAATCTCATCCACATCATGAAAATTATGACACATGCAACAATAGTAATCCAAAACATATAGTGGAGAAAACGATACAGGAGAAAACTATAGACGAAATATGTGAACCTGAAGGATTGGGCCACTGCTCCAATGATTCCGATAAGAATGATGGCCACCAGAAGTGTAGCTAAAAAATAAAATAAAAAAATAAATTCGCAAAACAATGTTGTCAATTTTGCGCAAAAACAAACACGCAATTTTGCGTGTTTGTTTGAACCATATAGTGACCTAGTTAATTATTAAGTAACTTATTTTTCTAATGGAAACTGAGACAGTATCCTATCAATGTGGTATCCAGAGGGGGGGGGAGCATTACATTTAAATGATAATATCTCGAATTTTTTTTATTGAAAGCAGGGATCCCAATTTTTTTTTTAATTTAAAGCAGAGACGGTATTTTATCAAGGTGGTATCGAGAGAGGGAGGGGGGGGGGGTAGTGAGCTATAATATTTAAATCATAATACCTCGATTTTTTTTTAAGAAGGGGTGCCAATAAGTTAAATATTTTTGTTATTTAAAGCACAGACGCCAATTGAAAGGAATGGGCTTATAATGCTGATGCTAAATATATAAATTTTATTAAGTTTAGTATTACTCATCAAAGGCTACGAGCCTGAGAGAATTTACCTGATTTTTTAAAGAGGGGGAAAACATCCCCTACAAGTGAAAGAATTTTAATGAAAATACCACCGTTAGATTCAGCATATCAGAAAACCCTAATTCATAGGTTTCGAGTTCATATCTGCAAAAATCTGCAACTTTGCATTTTTTGCCAGAAGAAAAATATACGAATATAGGAGTTCGTTACGTAACTTAATTTGTAAATTACGTCAGAACCAAATTTAGAGACAGCCATTTAGCGAAAGAAGAGTAAAATTTTTATGCAAATTTTGTTTCTTACTCAATGACGGTGAGCCAAAATAAAAGCTGCATTAACTAAAAAACGATCAGAAATTAAAGATTTTTATAGAAAGAGTTGTTGAAGAAACTTCAAAAAAGGCTCATTCAATTACAAGTTCAAAGGGCTAGTCCCTTTTTTAATAGTCAAAAGTGATTGGAGGACAACTAACACCCCTTCCAAGCCCACCAACCCAGTTTAAAGGTCCAGAAATTATATCTTTGAGCGGGACACTCCCCCCACAGTCTTCAGGGAAGGGCTGTAAGTTATGCTCTGGGGTCATATAAACTTTTTACAGAAAGCCTAGTTGTAAAAACTTGAAAATTGGCTCATTCGGTTGGAAATTCAAAGGGCTAGTGCACTTTTTAATAGTTGAAGGTAATTAGAAGGCAGCTAACCCCCTCTCATGCCCTTCATTCCCCCAAACATTTTGAGGGACATCGTACCGATTTTTTTCCATACTAGGGCACTTCGTATCGAAGGAGTTGTCGTAGAAACTTCGAAAAGGGCTCATTCGATAGGAAATTGGAATGGCTAGTGACCTTTTTAATAGTCGAAAGTGATTGGAAGGCAACTAACACCCCTTCCATGCGCACCATTTCCCCAAACACATCTAATCAAAATCTTGAGATAGCCATTTTATTCAGCATAATTGCTTTTCACATAGATATTATGTTATTGAGGACACTCACCTCAAAGCCCTCAGGGCAACGGTTGTAAGTTATGCCCTGGGGGCATATAAAGTTTGTATAGAAATCTTTGTCGTAAAAACTTCAAAAAGGGCTCATTCGATTGGAAATTCAAAAGGCTAGTGCTCTTTTTAATAGTCGAAACTGATTGGAGGGCAACTAACCGCCCTCTCACGCCCACCTTTTCTCCAAACACATCCAATCAAAATTTTGAGATAGCCATTTTGTTCAACGTAGCTGAGTTCTAGAAATTAGGTCTTTGACGATGACACCCCCCCCCACAGCCCTCAAGACAAGGGTTGTAAGTTATACCCTGGGGGTATATAAGGCTTTTACAGAAAGCGTTGTTGTACAAACTTCAAAAATGGCTTATTCAATTAGAAATTGAAATGGCTAGTGCTTTTTTTAATAGTCAAAAGTGATTGGAAGGCAACTAACACCCCTTCCACGCCCACCATTTATCCAGGCACATTCAATAAAATTTTGAGATAGTTATTTTGTTCAAAGCAGTTGAAAGGTTCAGAAACAATATCTTTGAGGACCACACTCCTTCCAGAGCCCTCGCGATAAGGGTTGTAAGTTATGCCCTGGGGTTATATAAGGTTTTTATTGAAAGCTTTGTCGTAGAAACTTGAAGAAGGGCTCATTTGATTGGAAATTCAAAGGACTATTGCCCCTTTTAATAGTCGAAAGTGATTGGAGGGCAACAAACTCCCTATCACGCCGAACTTTTCCCCAAACACATCCAATTAAATTTTTAGATAGCCATTTTGTTCAACGGAGTTA
The DNA here is from genome assembly GCA_029168905.1 of Artemia sp. Kazakhstan ARC1039. Lineage (NCBI taxonomy): Eukaryota > Metazoa > Arthropoda > Branchiopoda > Anostraca > Artemiidae > Artemia > Artemia sp. Kazakhstan ARC1039. The sequence continues at coordinate 51,342 of JAQQPU010000959.1, forward strand.
AAAGTTTTGGAAATTAGGTCTTTGAGGATGATCACCTTCTCTGAGCCCTCAGGGAAAGGGTTGTAAGTTATGCCCTTGGGAAAAGGTTTTATAGTTGGCAATATTGTGGAAACTTCAAAAGGGCGCATTCGATTGGAAATTAGAAAGGCTTGTGCCCTTTTAATCGTCGAAAGTGATTGGAGAATAACACTCCTCTCACACCCACCATTTCCCCAAACAAATCAAATCAAAATTTTGAGATAGCCATTTTGTTCGAAGTAGTTAAAAAGTTCGGAAATTGTGTTTTTGAGGACACTCCCCCAGAGCCCTCAGGGCAAGGGTTAAAAGGTATGGGTATATATAAGGTTTTTATAGAAAGCGTTGTCGCAGACTTCAAAAAGGGCTCATTCATTTTGAAATTGAAATGGCTAGTGTCCTTTTTAATAGTCAAAAGTGACTGAAGGACAACTAACACCACTTCCACGCCCACCATTTTTCCAAACACATTCAGTCAAAATTTTGAGATAGCCATTTTGTTTAACCTAGTTGAAAGCTCCGGAAATTATATCTTTGAGCTGGACAATCCCCCACAGTCTTCAGGACAAGGGTTGTAAGTTATGCCCTGGGAGCATATAAGCTTTTTATAGAAAGCCTTGTTGTAAAAACTTGAAAATTGGCTCATTCGATTGGAAATTCAGAGGGCTAGTGCCCTTTTTAATAGTTGAAAGTAATTAGAAGGCAACTAACCCCCCTCTCATGCCATACATTCTCCCAAATATTTTTAAGTGACTTTGTATCAATTTTTTTTCCATACCAGGGCACTTCGTATCGACAGAGTTGTCGTAGAAACTTCGAAATGGGCTCATCCAATTAGAAATTGGAATGGCTAGTGCCCTTTTCAATAGTCGGAAGTGATTGGAGGGCAACAAAACCCCCTCTCCCGCCCACTATTTCCCCAAACATATCTAATCAAAATTTGAGATAGCAATTTTGTTCAACGTAGTCAAAAGTTCTGGAAATTAGATCTTTGAGGATGACAAACCCACCCCCCATCCCCGTCCCAGCCCTAAGCGCAAGTGTTGTAAGTTATGGCCTGGGATCATATAAGGTTTTTATAGAAAGCGTTGTTGTAGAAACTTCAAAAGGGCTCATTCGATTGGAAATTAAAAGGACTAGTGTCTTTTTTAATAGTTGAATGTGATTGGAGAGCAACTAAAGCCCCTGTCACGCCCACCATCTCCCCAAAAACATACCCAATCAAAATTTTGAGATACCCATTCTGTTCAACGTTGTTGAAAGTTCAGGAATTAGGTCTTTGACGATGACACCCCCCCCCCTCAGGGCAAGGGTTGTAAGTTATGCCCTGGGAGCATATATGGTTTTTATAGAAAGCGTTGTTGTAAAAATTTCAAAAATAGCTTATTCGATTGGAAATTGAAATGGCTAGTGCCTTTTTACTAGTCAAAAGTGATTGGAAGGCAACTAACACCCCTTCCACGTCCACTATTTATTCAGGCACATCCAATCCAAATTTTGAGATAGCCATTTTGGTTCAAAGTAGTTGAAAGGTCCGGAAATTATATCTTTGAGGATCACACTCCCTCTCAGCCGTCAAGGTAGGGGTTGTAAGTTATGACCTGGGGGTATATAAGGTTTTGATTGAAAGCTTTGTCATAGAAACTTGAAAACGGGTTCATTTGATTGGAAATTCAAAGGGCCAGTGCCCTTTTTAATAGTCGAAAGTGATTGGAGGGCAACTAACCCCCCTCTCACGCCGACCTTGCCCCCAAACACATCCAATCAAATATTTAGATAGTTATTTTGTTCAACGTAGTTAACCCTTTGATGCCTGAAGGTTCCCTCAGGAACCACAAATTTCAGAATTTTTTATTATCAAAACTAAACAAGCTAGCCCCTCGGGGTTGCCATCATTGTGTGGTAGTCAACGAGCTCTATTCCCAGTATTTTTGTCAGTTTATGATCGTCTGCCATTGGGTGAGATAATCACGGTCGAAGTAAGTACTTTTTGCCTCCTTGGATTTTTCAGAAAGGTGGGCATGTATTTTTGTAATTGACAACGTAGTGATTTGTTCTAGAGTTTTTATTTCCCTGACCTGGCAGAGAGGAAGGTCTGACAGTTCAAATGAAGTGTCGTTTGCATCGATAGTGTGAAAATTAAGGGAAGGGAGGGGCCCTAAGAATCGTGGTTCCTAGAGGAACCATCCGTCAGAAATGGAAACATTTCAGGCGACTGAACGTATATAGAGTGTGATATGCTAAGATATCCCGTAACCACTGTTTTTACGCCACCATCTTATAATTTCTGATGGTTCGACCATGCTAAATAGGATCTGTACCTCTGAGGAACCATCCGGAACAGCTTGAGCTTGGGGTTGCCATTGTCAATAGTAAAATACAAAACTTTCTGTAGCTAAATTACGAAATTTCCTATAGATACAATTAGTAAGATTGACTAAGTTTCTCAACCAATATGTCTTTTCTAGGGTTGCAATGGACGAATCTACATCCACTGCACCAAAAACAGCGGAAGATGAGTACTCTACAATTATGAAGAAACTACGTTCACGCCCAATTTCTTTGGCACAAGCTGTGAATTTTGTTCTTTGTCCAGATGATATTTCTGACCTGGAAGACCTGCCAAGCGAAGATGAAGACCCATCTGATCTGCAGTATGTCCCTCCTGACAAAGTTTTAGAAGAACTGCTCGAAGCTGAAATAGAAACCGGCCGAATTGAGGCCAACGACTGTGACAGTCAGGATGAGTCTCAAGCTAATGGAGGTGAAGAAACCCGACCACAACAAGCCCCAAGTATTCCTACTTCCAAACCAATGAGACGACGAGACCTTGCTTGGAGGAAAGTAGATTTTATCCCACCAGACACTCTGTGGAAAGATCAGCTTCGAGTCGACCAAGAAATGAGCGGCAAGACCCCATTGGAATATGTCAGGTTGTTTTTCGATAAAGAAGTAGTAAGCAACATACGCGATCAGACGAATATATATGCAATTCAGAAAGATTGAAAGCAGTTAGGCGTATCGCAGCTACTGGTCAAACGAAACTCTTTACTCCGTGATAGCCGGTACTATATCACGTGACAGATTTGAACTGATAAAGAACTATTTGCATTTCAATGAAAATTTATCGCACAAGTCTCAGGGAGACCCTGGTTACGACGAGATTCATAAAATTCGTCCCTTGATAGAGAAGGTTCGAGCCAACTTCATGAAGATACACCCGGAATAACACCATGTCATTGATGAGCAAATAGTTCCGACAAAGCAGCGAATATCGCTGAAGCAGTACAATCCGATAAAACCACATAAGTGAGGATACAAGTTCATCTCCAGAGCGGGAATAAGTGGATTTGTGTATGATTTAGAAATGTACACCGGCAAGGGATCAGTTGAAACAAGCGATTTTGGGGTTGGTGCTGACTTTGTCCTCTGACTTGCGAGGGGAATCCCAAACCACATGAACTACAAGCTCTTTTACGACAACCGGTTTTCGTCACTACGACAACACGGCCGCTTGCAGGGCTAGTTACTTTCATTTACCTGTCATTTCTTACTCCTAAAGACATATTTACACATACTCAATTTTAAAACCTTCATCAACTAGTAAGCAAGGCAGGCTGCAGTTACTTCTTCTTCTATTGCTCAGGTGTTTTAGTACATTACCGTAAGGCGATTTAAATGGTGTGGCAGCTTCGGGGGTTAGAGTAAAAGTTTGATTCTAGCTGGACTGTTTACTTTTTCTACGAATCATATGCAAGACATTTGTTTAGTTCAGGGCTGCACTGATTGGTATTATTACCTACTCTTTAGGGATAGCGAGTGAGAAGATAGGAGGACCATCCTGTGCCAGCATCCGTGGACATATATGGTCCTAAAGTAAATATTCAAGGTGAATAAGGGGGCTTTAATATAAAAATGTTTTACACTGATCAGGGTGAATTCTGTATTTATTTTTAATTTTTTGGTTAAGGTACCTCTTAGGTGGTTAAACAACTAGGATTAGATACCCTTTTAGTCCATTCTTAATCAACCTGGGTAGTAGGATCAAAACCTAAAGAATTTGGCGGCCTCCAAGCTTAATAGAGGATACTACCCTGTAAATGACAATTCACGAAGAAATCGACCCAGGTTTGTTGAACAGCGTATATACCATCATTCACGGGACTAAATAAATAGATCGCCTGAAGTGCCTAGGCTAAGAAATCAGATCAAGGTGTAGTTTATGCCTGGGTGATTGGACTCATTCAATTGGGATTTTAGAGGGTTAATTCCTTTATTAATCGTCAAAAGTGATTGTAGGGCAAATGCCCCCCCATGACCATCATTTCCCCAAACGCTTCCGCTTAATATTTGATATAGCAAGTTTGTTTAAAGTAGTTGAAGAGTCCGGAAATTATATTTTTGAGTATGACAACACCAACAGCCCTCAAGGCTAATGTTTTAAGTTATGCCCTGGGGGCATTAAATTTCATTTAGAAAGTGCTGGGCTCTTTCTTAAATGGAAAACAGAATGGTAGATGGGCTCTTTCGATTGGAAAACAGAAATTAATTATGAGTTTAAGGAATATATATCAGCAGTTGTATATTAAACTCACTAGCCCTTTGAGTTTCCAATCGAATGAGCCTTTTTTGAAGTTTCTATGACAATAGTTTCTATAAAAACCATATATGCCCCCAGGGCACAACTTACAACCCTTGCCCTGAGGGCTGTCGGGGAGTATCCTCCTCAAAACATAATTTCTATCTGGAAATCAACTACGCTGAACAAAATGGCTATCTCAAAATTTCGATTGGATGTGTTTTGGGAAATGGTGGGCATGGAAGGGGTGTTAGCTGCCTTCCATTCACTTTCGACTATTAAAAAGGGCACAGGCCACTCCGATTTCCAATTGAATGAGCCCTTTTCTAAGTTTCTACGACAAGTTCTTTGATACAAAGTGTTCTGGTCTAAAGGAAAAAAAAAATAATACATTGTGCAACATTGTTCTTATATGCCCCCATGACATAACTTAAAACCCTTTCCCTGAGGGTTGTGGGGGAGTGACCTCCTCAAAAACATATTTTCTATCTGGAAATCAACTACGCTGAACAAAATTGTTATCTAAAAATTTTTTATTGGATGTGTTTTGGGAAAAGATCGGCGTGGAAGGGGTGTTGGTTGCCTTCCAGTCACTTTCGACTATTAAAAAGGGCACAAGCCACTCCAATTTCCAATTGAATGAGCCCTTTTGAAATTTTCTACAATAACTTCTTTGATACAAAGAGCCCTGGTCTAAAGGAAGAATATAATAAATAATAGATTGTGCCGACATCGTTCTTATATGCCCTCAGGGCATAACTTAAAACCCTTGCCCTGAGGGTTGTGGGGGAGTGACCCCAAAAACATATTTTATATATGGAAATATGCTATGCTGAACAAAATGGTTATCTCAAAATTTGGATTGGATGTGTTTGGGGGAATGTTGGGCGTGGGGGGGGGCTAGTTGCCCTTAAATCACTTTCGACTATTAGAAAAGGCACTAGCCCTTTGAATTTCCAATCGAATGAGCTTTTTTAGAAGTTTCTATGACAATTCCTTTGATACAAAGTGCCTTGGTCTAAGACCAAGAAAATAAAAAATAAAAATAATACATTGTGCCAACATTGTTCTTTACTTAGGCAGCGGCTTGCGCTGCCTATGGTATTGAAAGGTTGGCTTAATAGAGGGCAATCTTTGAAGATGACCAGGGCAGGTTCTTGGCTTGGGATTTGTAGGGAGACTGTCACTGTCCCATTCTTATCAGCAGATAAACTGAAAGCCAGTCAGCATTGTAATTACAGTTTGAATTCACACCAAAAAATCTATTACAAACTTTTAAATACAAAGGGTCAAATTATATTATTCAAATTAGTTATCTTTACAAAATTTCCCAGTAGTTGCATAGACTGTTTTCTGGCCCAAAACAGATCCTAAAATACATCTTTGTGAAAATGCTTTAAAATATTTAATGCAAGCATCCTTCATAAATACACGTTGTCTCTCAATTTTTTACAATACATTAAAATGTGGCGTACATCATTGTATACACCACAAACATCACAAAGTGGGGAATCTACATAGCCCCATCTGAATAATACATTTCTAGAACGGGCATGACCTGTTTGCAGCCTGAAAATTGTAACAGCTATGCTATGTATTGGGTGAATCAAACCTAAAGGTGGGGGTTTGAAATCATATAGATTTAAAATGGGGTTTTGGGACTGGTGGGTAATTTTATCACTATCCATTTTAGCTAAGCACTTTTTAAAAACATTTAGGTACTCTTCAACAGTATAGCAGCAATGGATCCTACAGCCAGAAGTTGCACCTGTCTTAGCTAAGGTATCTGCTTGGTCATTCCCAGGTATACGAACATGGGATGGAATCCATGTCATCATAATATTGTAGCCTAGCAACTCAAGCTCCTGCACAATAGTCTCAATGTACAAGGCACTTTTTCGGGTAGAGAAATGACCAGTAGATAAATAATTTAACCCTGAGAGAGAATTAGAACAGATTAAATAAGGGCATACAGGCAAAGCATTTCTAATATAATCAATGGCCTTCATTATTGCAGCTAACACAATTGAAAAAATTGACAATTTTTCCCTTATTTTAAAACTACAAGCAACATTTAGTTTTGGTATGGTAAAAGCACACCCTGAGTCAGTATCAGTCTTAGAGCCATCAGTAAAAATTTTTGTATGTCCAGTGTATTGTTGGGCTCATCTAAACCAAAGGTTTCTGATTTCTAATCTACACTCATCAAGTTTTTCACCTATTGACGGCATAACCCTAATTAATCTACTGAAGCCCTTAGATTCCTGACTACTAATATCTTCAAAATTTTCCGCCTCTTGCGGGGGGAGGCCACATTGGATTATGTTTTTTATCATTCATTAAAATGGGGGCTCTGTTCCTGGGGTGAAACGGATGTCCAAATTATGGGAGTCAATGATTTTGTCTTTGATAAGATCCTGTGGTTTTATCATTTTCTTCAAAAACTATTGTGCTTCTAGCTTCATTTTCCTTTGTTTCTGGGCGAGTCCATCCAAGTTCTAGGTATATTGCAGGGATAGGCGTAGACTTCAGACAGCCAAGAATCCTCCTTAGTACATTGTGCAGGGCTGAATCCAATTTTGCTAGCAAAGGTCTTTTTGCCTCCCTGTAGAGTGAACAGCCATAGTTTCCTTATGATAACTGCTTTTACCAGTTGAATAGCAATCTGAAAAGGAGCATCCCTTTTATTTATACATATTGTATTTCTAAGGTTTGCTTTATTTTTGAGGGAGCCAACAAGGTAATTTATATGGTGGTTCCAAGATAATTTCCTGTCCAGCACCAGGCTAAGGTAACAAAACCTCTCAACGTAGGGTATAATCATCAATAGATTGATACCCTAGGTGGGGCAATATCCTTCTTCCTACTAAAGAACATTAGGGCAGATTTTGCTGGGGAAAAATCCATGTTATTATCACTTGCCCACATTTACAGGTGGTCAAGGCCTTTCTGGATACAGGATTTCAAGGTAGTTTGATAACTTGAAGTTGAAGCAAGTGCAATGTCATCAGCATAAATATACAGCTTACATCCTAATACATTATCAAAATTTATATCACTACAATAAACTAGGAACAGCAGGGGGCTAAGCACACTGCCTTGTGGGAGGCCTAAATTAGGTCTAGGCTAGGGTGGTCCTTAAGAGATGGAAATTTTTTTTTTTTACTCTTTTTTTATGGGGCACGGTCTGAAATGATTCCATTCTGACTATAATTGAATAATAAACAAACATTTTAGCATTTTTTTCAATTTCAGAGGTCCCTACCATAACTATTAGAAATGTGTAAGCGAGCTTTGATAAAAAAAAAAGCGCACAATAATGCCGTTTAATTAAATAATATCAAACATGACTGTTGAGTTGCTGTACACTAAACAGAAAATAAGTGATTTGCAATAGTGTCCAGCAATAGTAATAGCGTCCAGTCACTTCAATTGTCAAACTACACAGTTCACATATGGGCTTCAGACTGGTTCATCAGTGTCTTTTTGGTTCAATCACTGTAATGCTGTCGGTACTCCTTAACAACTAGCAACAGGAACTGTTTCTGTTCTTCAGATGTTGTGTGCAGTTTGTTATAGTCATCCATCAGTGCAACACCACGTTCAGCAATGTCATTGATTACCCTCATGCTGTGCACTATATTTTTAACTGTCTGGTAGTCTTCGTCAACTGACCACAGATCAATGTTCTTAGTTAGGAATGATGAAGGCAGTCCGGTAATGCTGAAGAATCTGTTGGTATTCTGCGTGACAACGTTTTCTTACTTCTTCTCCCCGAGTGTCAACGGGTCCACTGTTATCCTCTTCAGAGGGTGCTCTGCTCTTGATGTTTGCAGAGCCGTAACCATATGATGTTTTGTGTCATTTGATACTTCGTCGTCAAAGAAGGCGAGTGACACCAATTCCTCTGATAAGTACCATAGGTGTCTTATTATTTTGTTCAAGGCATTTTTTGATATCGATTCTGATCTGTCCTGTAGAGATTCGGATCTGAGCTGTAAATGTCCTTTAGAAGTTGGAGGTCAATGCGAGGGGCTGATGGTGCTGAAAATGCCCGAAACCATGCTTTCACGTAAATGATCACAGTGAATTGACAAATATCAGCAAGAGCCTTTTCGTGAGTTTGAACTGACTTCTGAACATCCAGATCTTTAGTGCATAGATGGCCTTTGCCATCCACCTTGCTTGATGCAGCCCAGATGGAGCTCTGAACGAGATTCCCTTAGATGGCGTGCCACCGAGGAATATGATTGTCAAGTCCAAAAGCTCACGGTAATCATCACGGGGTTGATACAGTAGTGTCTGCATCTCAGCAAATGCTATGATATCTGTGATTACATGTGAAACAGTTGTAAACACACACTCATCTGATGAAGCTGTCTGAAAGTCTGCTCTGTTAATAAACTGCCAGGTGTTCTTAAACCAGTTGAAAATTGTTATCTCTGGGCCTTTGCTAGGACCAAGGCAATCAAGAACCACTGCTTGTAAGACTATTTCTAAGATATGATGTCGACAAGCAAACCAAAGCATGTGCTTGTCAAGTTTTTGTTCCAGAAGGATACAAGCACCATTTCTTGGACCGGAATTGACAGATATGGTGTCAAAACACATGCACTTTACATTATCTGTAATGTTCGAAGCCACAGCTGCTTCAAAAACTGCTGCCGCAGAAGCTTGTTCAGTTCCCGAGGCTAGCTTTTGAACACCAAGAAGCTGATCTACACCTGCTCCGGAGACCAAAATTGGAAGGCGATCGACAATATGTCTGCTGCATATATCCTCTAGGAGTTTTCCATCCCAGTGAATAGTTAGAGGAACTGTTGGTTTAAACTCCTGTTGTAGATTTTCGGCTATTGCCTGGCGCTGCTTCATCCTGTCTCTGCGAATTGAAGAGTGATTGACATTGTATTCAGCAGGATCATGACCAAGGTGTTGCAGAGTCGGAACAAGAAGTAATGCAGCAGTTCTGACACTAACTTTAGCCACATCCAGACAGGCTGACATTTTGTCATCCAATATGTATACTCGTCCTCTTTTTTGACGTTTTGCTGAGGTTGATGGTTTTATATCTTCTGTTTCAGGGTCTTTAATTTCTTGACCTTTTTTGCTGTCAGTGTCACTGTCAGATGATGATTCCAGTGTCACTTTCTTTTCTCTTGTTGTTCTTTCTTGCCTCTCCTTCTCAATTTTTATGTCATGGTACTCTTTCCTTTTCTGAGATGATGCTCTTTTTATTTCTAAAACCTTGTCGACACTGCCCATCTTTCCCCGGCGTCCTGGTTCCCGCTGCGCTAACAGAAACTCACGGTCTTCTTGAATACGTATCATCTCCATTGCATTGGCGTGGGCAATGTCAAACAAAACGTCGAGGCCCACTTTCCAATCTTCCTTCTTTTTCAGTGTCTCAGAACGCTTAGCTTTGTTTTCTTTATTTCTCTTCAGGTTGTCATACTCCTTAAAGAGACACTGAATTTTGTTTACCACATGTTTCTTGAGCCTCGTCGGAATGTGTGCCTTTGCCCAAACTGCAAGAACGTCATTGGCTGTGGAATGTGCTGCTTCACAGACTGTCTTGTTCGTCACTTGCTTGTAGTGATAGAATAGCGCCATGACCTCCTTCTTCGACGGTAGTTTTGTTGAAATCAGAGCGTCTGATAATTGCTTGATGAGCCATATGTCTGTTTCACTTCTTATAGTTGGTTTTAATATTGCATCAGTACTGTCACTTATACAAACCATGCAGTCTATGCTGTCACTCATTGCTGTGTCAGTGTCAGTGTATCTGCAACAAAGTATCGGTTTAATAAAGTTACCTGTGTCAGTGTGAAGCATAATTAATATATTGCAGTTCATAAAACTAAAAAAAAACCTGAAATTTGCATTTTCACTCACATTGCATACAACAAAAATGGCGTCCTGTGTTGAAATGCATTGTGGGAAGCCTGCAGATAAATAAGTAAATAAGTCCAGCAGTTCAGAAAGCTACCATGCTGTTCTATAGTGTAGGGTTGACTGTTGAAAACTGTGCAAGACATGCAGCATTGAGCAATGAGCATGCAGTAACCAAAAACTTTAACCTCTGGTAGGGACCTCTTAATGTCAATATATTTGGCTCTTTTTTGGGATTCTGTGGTATTTTAACAATAGAAACAAGATTAGGGGGTGCCTGCTGGAGAAATCCTACTTTGAAAAATAAGGACCACCCTAGTCTAGGCCAAACATCAGACTTAAGATTCCCTATATTAATTTCTATTTTCCTATGTATAAGGTAGTCCCTAATCCAGCAAACGATATTTTTTTAGATATTAAACTTAACTAGCTTTGAAATCAGCTTACCAAGATCAACTCTGTCAAAAGCTCCTTTCACGTCTAAAACGGTTACTAATGTGTCCTTACCATGTTTGAAGCCCATTTTTATTCGATGTTCCATCCTAAAAAGGGCATCCACTGTACTCCTTCGAGGTAAGAACCCAAAAGTTTCAGGTTGAAGATGACTGAGGAGGTTTGGGAGGATCTTGGCCATCAAAACATGTTCCATTAGCTTGCACAGGCAAGATGTAAGTGAGATAGTTCTATAGGATGTCACATCTTTAGGGTCTTTCCCTGGTTTTAGAATTGGAGTTATTGAAGCCCATTTCCACTGATCAGGTACTCTTCCAGTTTCAAGTGATTTATTGAATAATGCTGTTACAGCAATCAGTAGTTTCTGAGACATAGTTTTCAACATAAGATTGTGCATCCTGTCTGGGCCTGTTGCCCCTGATTTTATCGTTTTTATCTTGCTTTCTATTTCTTCTGGTGAAATAGTGCAAATATCATATTGTCCTTTGGTTCTTCGAGGCATATTCTGAGAATTTACATTAGGGAGGTGGCAATTTGGATCATCTGGCAAAATAAAATTTAGGAATAGGTCTAATTTATCTTTGTTATAAGTCAAGCGACTTCCATTATGAATCAGAATTGGAGGGATGGTCAAACCCTTCTTTTTCCCTGCATATATATATATATATATA
>JAQQPU010000959.1:63348-92722 GCA_029168905.1 Artemia sp. Kazakhstan ARC1039
TTATCTTCCACAAGGGTGGCCCATCCTAATTTAGTCTCATTCTGGAGAGTTTTCTAAAAAGTGCTTGTCTTATTCATTTCTATTCTGTTTGTCAGTGAAGGGTTTTTCTGGAATCTGTTCCTAGATTTTTTCTTTCCTACATGTGCCTTTTGGCATTTAGCATTCCATCCTAGGAGTTTTTGATTATTTTTCTTATGTTTCTTATATCCAAATATTTTTTCTTCACCACTTAGCAGAATATACTCAATAAGTATTGCAAGTTGGTTAACATTCATACATGCAATGTGAACTGCATCTTCCAAGGACCTATCTACCTCATTTTTCCAATTTGGCCATAGGTCCTCTTTAAAATTCAACCATTTTGTTTCTTGCTGCTGATTTTCTTGCCTTTGGAGGACATTGAGGGTTACTAAAATGGGGAAGTGGTCGGAAGAGAAAATATCTAGTATTTGCTGGTCAAAGGATGTACATAGGTTTGGGGAAGTTAGGGTTAGGTCTATGGTTGAAGTATTTCCATTTCTACTATTTAATCTAGTTCCTAAGTCCTTTGGGGTTAATTACTTATTGGGCATATATTGAAGGCAGGGTTGGTTATAATATTTGTTAGGTCATTTGATCTTGAATCTAAGGTAGGCCTAGATACTGAGTCCCACATTTGGTTATGTAGATTAAAATCTCCAGCAATAAAAACATTACAAGTATTATTAACAAGGCACTTTTTAAATTAGGTTACATCAAAACCATCTGTTGCTTTATTATAATAGTTAATAAGATGCATCCAATCATTATCTGTAGTTTTAACCATAATTGCCTCAACTCCATCTCTACCTTTAATCTCTGGTTCAATGACATAAGCAATGTTTTCTTTTATAAGTGTAATAAGCCCATCCCCATGGCCCTCCTGTCTGTCCCATTGTGCAACATTATAGCCTTTAAATTTTAGACTTATATCTGGGTTTAGAAAAGTTTATTGCAGGGCTACAATATCAGGGTTGGTCCTTATAATTAAATGTCTAAGCTCAAGTACATTTAAATATCCTAATCTTCTTGTATTTAGTTGTAGAATCTTCAGTCTTCTTCTTCTATTTAACAGCAGAAGGGCTTTTCAGTAGTACTATTTAGCCCTTTTCCTTTTGCTTCGCTCTGTGGGCTACAGGGCTACTGGTTTGATTGCCTCATATTTATTAGATATATTCAGATATCTTTCAGTAGATCTTTCGACTCTAGGAGTTAAAATATGAGATGGTAGATGTCAATTTCTAGTCTCTGTGTGCAGGTATAGTTAGCTAGCCTCTTGGCTGATAGTGAGATTTTGTGGTGTTTGAAGCATTTTAACAGTTTACAAAGCAAGGTATGTTGTGCAGACGTCAGCATATTACATTCAAATAGGCAATGGTCAATTGTTTCATTATTCATATTACAATGCCTGCAAAGAGGGGACAAGGGAATTGAACCACTTGAATTAGAAAACATACATGAGAATGCAAGAAAATTTAGTCCATTTGTTCCAGAACGAATTCTATGGTAAATTTTAGAAAAAATACTTATTGGGAAAGGGGGAAAGGATAGGATTATTTCTATTAAAATTAATATCTGATAGTCTCCATCGGTAAATATCTCTAATCGGGATTGGTCTCCCACTTGGCTGGTCAATATTTATAGCATTTTTTGCTATTTCATCAACCTGATGATTACCACTTATGCCAGAGTGGCTAGGAATATACTGAAAATAAGTTCTTATGCCACTTGAAGCAAGTTTATCGATAATACTGAGACAATGATAAGAGTCAATGTCCAACTTATACTGAGGAGCTGAGGCCAGCAGCTCAAGGCTTGATAAAGACTCGGAACATACTATAATATTATTTGAATTTGCAATCAAACGTTGGTTTTCCTTAAGGTGTTCTAATGCCATGATTATGGCATTTAACTCAGCAGACATTATAGATACATTATTATATAATCTCTCTCCCATTGCAATTTTCAGGTGAGGAAGGAAAGCACCACTTGCTACCTTCTCATTCTTTTTTGACCCATCAACAAATATTTGGAAGTGGTTTTTATAATTAATTGTATTAAGTTCAGCAAATTTTTTCTGGACAAAAGCAATGGGGGTTAGATCTTTATTCCACTTTGAGAAATCAGTATTCATTATGGGAATTGACCAATTCCATGGAGGGGATTGGGGGAAAGTAAGTGCAATAGACTTTGCTGGTACAGGGAACTTCTTCTGAATATTGGCATACTCATCTGCAATGCCTCTATACATGGCTGGATTTCTTAACCAATTATGTAGGGTGTGTGAGCTATTTGATTCAATTTTTGTAAGATGTTTTGTCAAGAGAAAGCTACGTCTCTCCCTTATTGTTGTTAATCCACTCTCCATAAGGAGAAACTTGGTGCTTGTGGCTTTCCTAATACCAAATATCAGACGTATTATATCATTTTGTGTTGTTTCTATTTTTTTGCATCTGGGTCTTTGCACATGGACCATAGACGATGAGCCCATAGTCAATATGGGGTCTTATATGTGATTTGTAAAACTGGAGTAAGGTTTTCTCCTTACATCCCCAGGGTGTGGAAAGAAGTCTTTTTAGTATATTTGTTTTCTATAGCATTTTTTCATTGTGTTTGTGATGTGAAGGTGGAAATTAAGTTTTTGCTCAAGCATGAGACCTATGTAATTAATATGATTATCTTCTGGAATAGTTGTTCCATTTAGAGTTAGTTTTGCATTAACATGGTTCCGCTTCCGGTGAAATTGGATTATTTTTGACTTGGTAGGTGCAGTGGGTAAATCTGAATGTTGAGAGAATTTTTCAAATTGGAAAAGTGACTTTTGCAGATTTGACTGTGTTATCTCAAAGGTTTTACCAGATGACCATAGCACCAGATCGTCAGCATATTGTAGATTTGTGTGGGGAAGGTTCATGTCCCAGAGATATAGGGCAAAAAGGAGGCAACTGAGGACTGCTCCCTGAGGTAGGCCTTTGGTTATTGTCTTTTGGGGTGAAGAGGCTGAACCAACACAAACAATGAAATTTCGCACTTCTATGAAAGATTTTATAAAAGATACTAGCTTGGGGGTAGTCCAAGGTTTGAAAGTTTGTTTAAAAGGGTTTGGTGGTTCACATTGTCATATGCCCCATCAAAATCTAGGAAAGCTGCAACTAGGACATTATTTTTTGAGAATGATTCATTTATTGCATTTGTTAGCTAAATGAAAGCATCTGTTGAGGAGTGGTGTTTCCTGAATCCAGTTTGAGCGTGAGGGATCATATTATTTTTTTCAACAAACCAGAGGAGTCTGTAATAGACCATTTTCTCCATTATTTTCCCCATCACAGGAGTAATCATTATGGGCTGATAGGACTCAGGGTTATCTTTGGGTTTATTTTTCTTTATGATTGGTAGGAGGGACGAACATTTCCATATATTGGGGAACGTAGAAGATGCCCAAGCGCAATTATAACAGTTTAGCAGTTCCTGTTAGTATGAAGGGGTGAGATTCTTTATCCATGCAGGGTGTATATTGTCATAGCTGCCGCTTGTTTTGGTCATAATATGATGTATTGCATTATTCATTTCCTGGATTGAAAATGGACTAGTTATATACTCGGATCCTGGGCGTGGTTGGTAACTTGGGTTCATAGGAAGTGGGGATATTTTGCTTCGATTATTTGATGTTAGCTTATTAACAAATAGAGTTGCAAATAGCTTAGCTTTTCCATTATCATTGTCATAATTGGTATTATTATGTATAAGCTCATACAGGAGTGGGTTGGGGGAAGTCTTTTTCCCACAGATGTGGCTTATGACTTTATGTATAATTGGCTCATGTGTCTCTCTGGAGAGATTGTTTGCAAAATTATTCCAGTATTTATATTTAGCATCTATTATAATCCTTTTTAGATTAGATTCTGCTTGTAATTTTATTAAATATGTAGTAGGTGATGGTTTTTTTTATGAATTCTGTCCTAGCTGCCTTTTTCATTCTCCATTTATTTAGGCACTCATTTGTCCATCATGCTTTGGGAATGTGTTTAGGGAAGGTTTTTTGGGTGTTGTCCTGGGGATAGCATGATTAGCAGTATTTATTAGTAAAGATGCCAAGACTTCAGCATGTGTGTCAACTGTTGTGTTTGAAATACATGAATTTTGGGTGAAACTTGTAATTTCATCATTTAGCTTATTTTGGAACATAGACCAATTTGCTTTAGTGTTGATATATTTTGAGGTGTGTGATCGGGTTTCAGCAGGTTCATTTAGGGAGCAAACTATAGCGAAGTGGTCAGTAGATAGACTATCAATTTTATTTATGAAAATTTTATTCAAAATGTTTAATGACACAATTTGTAAGTCAATTGTAGAGAATCTGCCACTTTTGGGGTTGAAATATGTATTCAGGTTTGGAGGGGTAGCAACAGCTAATTCAATATTATTTGAAGTCATATGCTCAATCAATTTACCAGCTTTATTTGCTGGTTTATTCCACCACAAAAGGCTGTGGGCATTGAAGTCTCCGCAAATAATGATATTTTTTAACATATTAGAATTATTTATATAATTAAAGAAATCCATGGCATCTGTAGTTTGGCCATTAGGGTTATAAAAGCTTATTATGTAGGTTTTTGCATTATTCAGCCAAACACTGATACCAATTGCATCTAACATCATTTGCAAAATCTGGAAAGTTCATGCCACAGAATTTTATATTATTTTTAACTGTTAAAGCTACTCCACTTCCTTTTCTCTCTGATGATCTATCCTTTCTCAGGATAGTATATTTCAGAGACTTAATTTGTTGATTTTGGGTTAAATGAATTTCCTGGAGGCAAGCAATATTAATGGAATTATTATTCATAAAAGATATTAGTTCATTTAGCTTATTTTCTGTGAGTGATCTTACGTTCCACTGGAGTATTGATATGTGTTGTGTTGTTGATTTATTTTTCATATGACTGTGTATCAATGTTCAGCTTTGTTAAAAGTAAAGCAAGATCTTTTTTTGCTTGAATGAGCATATCATCAGGGATGTAGATTTTTGCCAATTCTGCAATGATTTTTTTTTCTGTAGTTGACGTATGTTCATGGCCTGAACTGCATTACAGTTTAGAATGAATAAGCATATATTTGGGGATTGCATGTTTGGTTGTGCATCCTGTTTGTCAGTTAAAGGATTAATTCCTGGTAGAGTTTCTGGTTTGTTTCTTCTTGGGAGGGGGGGGGGGCAGGATCATCTTCTTGGGAGGTGGCAATTTGGATCATCTGGCAAAAGATGATTTAGGTATAGGTCCAATTTATCTTTGTTATTAGTCAAGCGACTTCCATTATGAATCAGAATTGGAGCGATTGCCAAACCCTTCTTTTTCCCTGCATATACATATGAAAATGTCTCCAAAGGTCCTTAGTAGAAGTATCTTTTTGAATTTATCTTCCACAAGGGTGGCCCATCCTAATTTAGTCTCATTCTGGAGTTTTTCTAAAAAGTGCTTGTCTAATTCATTTCTATTCTGTTTGTCAGTGAAGGGTTTCTCTGGAACCTGTTCCTAGATTTTTTCTTTCCTATATGTGCCTTTTGGCATTTAGCATTCCATCCTGGGAGAGTTTTTATTATTTTTCTTATGTTTCTTCTATCCAAATATTTTTTCTCCACCACTTAGCAGAATATACTCAATAAGTATTGCAAGTTGGTTAACATTCATACATGCAATGTGAACTGCATCTTCCAAGGACCTATCTACCTCATTTCTCCAATTTGGCCATAGGTCCTCTTTAAAATTCAACCATTTTGTTTCTTGCTGCTGATTTTCTTGCCTTTGGAGGACATTGAGGGTTACTAAAATAAGGAAGTGGTCTGAAGAGAAAATATCTAGTATTTGCAGGTCAAAGGATGTACATAGGTTTGGGGAAGCTAGGGTTAGGTCTATGGTTGAAGTATTTCCATTTCTACTGTTTAATCTAGTTCCTAAGTCCTTTGGGGTTAATGGGCATATATTGAAGGCAGGGTTGATTATAATATTTGTTAGGTCATTTGATCTTGAATCTGAGGTAGGCCTAGATACTGAGTCCCACATTTGGTTATGTAGATTAAAATCTCCAGCAATAAAAACATTACAAGTATTATTAACAAGGCACTTTTTAAATTAGGTTACATCAAAACCATCTGTTGCTTTATTATAATAGTTAATAAGATGCATCCAATCATTATCTGTAGTTTTAACCTTAATTGCCCCAACTCCATTTCTACCTTTAATCTCTGGTTCAATGACATAAGCAATGTTTTCTTTTATAAGTGTAATAAGCCCATCCCCATGGCCCTCCTGTCTGTCCCATTGTGCAACATTATAGCCTTTAGATTTTGGACTTAACTTATCTGGGGTTAGAAAAGTTTCTTGCAGGGCTACAATATCAGGGTTGATGCTTATAATTAAATGTCTAAGCTCAAGTACTTTTAAATATCCTAATCTTCTTGTATTTAGTTGTAGAATCTTCATTTAGTTTCTGTTTTGTGTGATCTGTTTCTTCTTTCCTTGGTCTAGGCACAAAATCTTCATGGTCTGCCCTTGTTTTTCCGACACTTCTTTTAGGTTCTTCTTGGTCACCTTCTAATTCTGATTCTGACTCTTCTTTCCCTCTAAGTTGTTGCATCATGTTTTTTAGTAAGTCTCTACCTTCAGGGTTTCTATGTTTCTTGTGCTTAATTATTGAACATAAAGATGTGACCAGCTTTGTTAGCTTGTTGACTGATTCAGATAATCTTTTTATTTCTTCTGCCTGTTGGTTGCATGAGTCAGTATGGGTATGCCCCTCATGCATAACAATGTTATTTGGATCAGATTTCTCCACTATCCCATTGGCAGTCACTTGGCTATATGATAAAGTAATATTTGCGTGTAACTTATTTGCATTTCCTTTGTAATGCTGCATGTTCCTTTAGACAATTTGAGCATCTTTTCTTGGGAGCTACCTTATTTCTTTCAGGGCAGTTTTTGAAGTTATGTTTTTCTGAGCAAACCAGGCAGGTTTCTATTCCCCAGCAATTTGCAGCAACATGGCAAAATTTTTGGCATTTAAAACATTGCCTTGGGTTAGGGATATATTGTTTAACATAAATAAGAGCTCCCCAAAACTGAAATTTTTTCAGGGAAGCTAATCTCATTTTTAAAGCAAATTAAAATCATATACTTCATATCAGAGTTTTTTTCATTGAGGACTTTAGCATCCTCAACATTTGGTTGGCTGTTTATCTCCTCTAGCATCTCAATTGTACTTCCAAGTGCCCTTGGAAGGAAGCATAGTCCTCTTCTATTTAAGAGGGAGCCTTGGGGATTTGACTTAGCTCTCTCTTCAAAAGCTAATTCCATATTGTTTGCCTTTAATCCCTTCAGATCCATAGTCTTTGCAGCTATTTTATCATCTTTTGGATGATCTCAACTGCTGCACTATGGGTCAGACGAGGTCTTATATAACCAAAATCTCTACTTACATGTTGGCATATAAGTCTCCCTATAAAACCTATACAAGTTCTAGTGAGTGGGCCCCTATCTGAATTCAATGACTTGCACCATGTCAAAATTGAACATTTTGGAGATGCCATGTCAAAAATCAATCCAAGTCAACAAGTCAACCCAAATAAAAACCCTTCCCGAATACAAAAGGGAAAATTTGCCAGGTCACTATAATGCAAACAAAATATACAAAGCTAGGCTAAATCAAATGAGAGCTCTAATCGCGCTAGAAAATAAAGCAACAGACATCCACCATGAAAAAATTTAAAAACATAAACCAAACACAAAAGAAGGCTATTACAAGCCTAAGGAAAATTAATGAGGACAGAGCCGTAAGTGGGCTATTAACCACAGTGGGTATCACAATAAGATCCTGGTCTAGACCTACTGGTATTTATGGTACAAAAGGCTACATCAACAGTTGTAACATTCTACTTTAGTTACTTTTGGCTATCTTGGAAAGGGGTTGGGTTAGGAAAATGAAACTTTCAGAGATGGGTATTACACCCCTTACAGGTAGCATGCAGAAGACAACAGTGGTGTTGATAAGCCATTAGACTTTATTAATTAGGGAAAGGATTTGACAAGAGATAGACCAGTAAAAAGATCTGAATTGTTTTTAGAGGACAAATTATGTCATGGGAAGATGTTTTTATTTTTATAGGTCCATGTGATCATGAAGTTTCTGTTGAGTTTACTAAAACACTAGCACATACTTCCTGTAGTTATGGACTCTCCATAAAATGTTTCAAAGTGTGAAGATGCACCTTAGCCAGGGGGAAAGTTGTGCTTGGGGTGGATTTCTAAGGCGAGAATCTTACTTTGGGAGGGAAATTGGTCAATATTTACCAAATCATATTATTGAGTTAGGAATAAAGTGAAAACACCATTCAATGCCTTTTTTTAGGCTGATTACGAATATAATAATCATTTCCGATAGAAATGATTATTATATTCGTAATCAGCATAAAAAAAGGCATCGAATGGTATATTCACTTAAGTTGTTGCTCAATAATATGATTTGGTAAATATTGACTGGGAAATTTTATGATGAGCTAATACACCAATTGTGTTTTCCATGTGCTCAAGAAAGTTCTGTTGAGTTTATTGAAACACGAGCACAGACTTCCTGTAGTTACAGACTCTCCATAAAACATTTAAAAGTGCAAAGATGCACCTTACCCAGGGGGGAAGTTGTGCTTGGGTGGATTTCTAAGGGGAGAATCTTCCTTTGGGATGGAAATTTCTGATGAGTGAATATTCTGGGGGAAATGTTACACTGGGGGTTTTGACAGAATTACTATACAAAATTCGTTTTAATTCGTTTTACATTCTCTTTGCCAAATTTTTCATATGGAGATGTTCCAGGGGAAATATCAGGGGGCTTTTTTCCGTGCATTTTGTTTTCTGGGAAATAATTTCCACAGAAGGGGGCATTTCTGGAGTGACTGAGAAACCAATATATAGATTAAAGTCTTATTCCAATGAAAAAATGCTAAGGAGAATATATCAGGGTGAATTGTCCACAACTAATTTTACAGAGAGGGGGGATTCTCGGCGAGGAAATAATTGTCAGGAGGGAATTCGACAGGGGGAGGTGCACTTCATGTTGGATGAAATTTCCACTGAGGAGTTCCATAAGGGGGAGGGGTATATTTTATAGAGGGTGAGCCAGATTTACGAGCATTATTTGAAAAACAAACAGAAATTATGCCATATATGAAGGGTTGCCCCTCCTCAATACCTTATTCTTTATGCTAAAGTTTGACTGTTTACTAAAATTGAAACACAGGGGCTGTTCAATTAGAAAAGGAAGCTTTTTTAAAAGTACTAACAGCTTTAGCGTAAAGAACAAAGAATTGAGGAGGGCCAACCCTTCATATCTCGAATAAATCTTCTAAAACTAATACATCAACTGTGTTTTAATTTTTCAAGCACTGTGAGCCAAAATCAAACTAGCATTAGTTGAAAAACGTTATTTTCTGCAGGGGGTATTTTGGAAAATTTTGAGTTTGGGGTAAAGGGAAAGTTCAAAAACATCTTTCCATAACATAATTTGTCCTCTAAAGTCAATTCTGATGTTTGTAGCGCTCTACGTCTTAGCACTTTAGAAATATTTAAAAAAGCTTCTAAAGTAGAATTTTAGCAAATTTTGAGTTTGGGACAAAGGGGGATTTCAAAAACATCTTCTCATTTGAAATCTAAAGTCAATTCTGATGTTTGTAGTGCTCTATGTCTTAGCGCTTTATAAATATTTAAAAAAAGCTTCTGAAGTAGAATTTTGGAAAATTTTGAGTTTGGGGCAAAGGAGATTTCAAAAACATCTTCCCATGACACAACTTGTCCTCTAAAGTCGATTCTGATGTTTGTAGCCCTCTATGTCTTAGCACTTTAGAAATATTTAAAAAAAGCTTCTAAAGTAAAATTTTGAGTTTGGGGTAAAGGGAGATTTCAAAAACATCTTCCCATGACATAACTTGTCCTCAAAAATCAATTTTTATGTTTGTAGCACTCTATCAATTAGAGCTTTAGAAATATTTAAAAAGCTTCTTAAGTAGAATTTCAAGAAAATTTTGAGTTTGGGGGGAAGGGGGATTTCAAAAACATCTTCCCATTTGAAATCTAAAGTCAATTCTGATGTTTGTACTGCTCTATGTCTTAGCGCTTTAGAAATATTTAAAAAAGCTTCTTAAGTAGAATTTTGGAAAATTTTGAGTTTGGGCCAAAGGAGATTTCAAAAACATCTTCCCATGACATAACTTGTCCTCTAAAGTCGATACTGATGTTTGTAGCCCTCTATGTCTTGGCACTTTAGAAATATTTCAAAAAGCTTCTAAAGTAAAATTTTGAGTTTGGGGCAAAGGGGGATTTCAAAAACATCTTCCCGTAACATAACTTGTCCTCTAAAATCAATTCTGATGTTTGTAGTGCTCTATGTCTTAGCGCTTTAGAAATATTTAAAAAAGCTTCTAAAATAGAATTTTAGAAAATTTTAAGTTTGGGGGGAAGAGGGATTACAAAAACATCTTCCCATGACATAACTTGTCCTCTAAAATCAATTCTTATGTTTGTAGCACTCTATCAATTAGTGCTTTAGAAATATTTAAAAGGCTTCTAAAGTAGAATTTTAGAAAATTTTGAGTTTGGGGGGAAGGGGGATTTCAAAAACCTCTTCACATGACATAACGTGTCCTCTTACAGTCAATTCTGATGCTTGTAGCGCGCTATCTAGTAGTGCTTTAGAAAAACATTAAAAGCGTCTAAAGTAGAATTTTAGAAAATTTTGAGTTTGGCTGGAAGGGGGATTTCTAAAATATCTTCTCATAACAAAATTTGTCCTCTAAAGTCGATTCTGATATTTGTAGAGCTCTATCTATTGGTGCTTTATAAATATTTAAAAAGCTTCTGAAGTAGAATTTTAGAAATTTTTGAGTTGGGGGGGATTTCAAAACATCTTCCCATGACATGACTTGTCCTCTAAAGTCAATTCTGATGTTTGTAGTGCTCTATCAATTAGTGTTTAGAAATATTTAAAAAGCTTCTAAAGTAGAATTTTAGAAAATTTTGAGATTGTGGCAAATGGGGATTTCAAAAACATCTTCCCATAACATAATTTGTCCTCTAAAGTCGATTCTGATGTTTGTAGTGCTCTGTGTCTTAGCACTTTAGAAATATTTAAAAAAAGCTTCTAAAGTAAAATTTTGAGTTTGGGGTAAAGGGAGATTTCAAAAGCATCTTCCCATCACATAACTTGTCCTCAAAAATCAATTCTTATGTTTGTAGCACTCTATCAATTAGAGCTTTAGAAATATTTAAGAAGCTTCTAAAGTAGAATTTCAAGAAAATTTTGAGTTTGAGGGAAAGGAGGTTTTCAAAAACATCTTCCCATTTGAAATCTAAAGTCAATTCTGATGTTTGTACTGCTCTATGTCTTAGCGCTTAAGAAATATTTAAAAAGCTTCTAAAGTAGAATTTTCGTAAATTTTGAGTTTGGGGGGAAGGGGGATTTCAAAAACCTCTTCACATGACATAACGTGTCCTCTAAAGTCAATTCTGATGCTTGTAGCGCGCTATCTAGTAGTGCTTTAGAAAAACATTAAAAGCGTCTAAAATAGAATTTTAGCAAATTTTGAGTTTGGCTGGAAGGGGGATTTCTAAAATGTCTTCTCATAACAAAATTTGTCCTCTAAAGTCGATTCTGATATTTGTAGAGCTCTATCTATTAGTGCTTTATAAATATTTAAAAAGCTTCTGAAGTAGAATTTTAGAAATTTTTGAGTTGGGGGGAGGGGGATTTCAAAAACATCTTCCCATGACATAACTTGTCCTCTACAGTCAATTCTGATGTGTGTAGTGCTCTATCAATTATTGTTTAGAAATATTTAAAAAGCTTCTGAAGTAGAATTTTAGAAATTTTTGAGTTTGTGGCATAGGGGGATTTCAAAAACATCTTCCCATAACATAATTTGTCCTCTAAAGTCAATTCTGATGTTTGTAGTGCTCTGTGTCTTAGCAAGACCCCAGCACCATACCGGCGCATCAACCGAACAACGCCAACAAGAGGCTTGGTTGACTGCTACTGAAGTGTCACAACGTCGCTGGTGCGCCGCAAGCGCGCGGCAGCCGGCAGAGGCGTTTGGTTGAATTTGAATTAATTCTGCGGCAATTCTTTATTGCGTCAACTGGAAAGTTGAAGCTTTTCTTTTCTTGTATGGTTAAGTATTTCGATTTTCCTGATTAGAAATCAAGCAGGGCTTGCACTATTCCCAAATTTTCGGGGATTTCTCCAAAAATCTATGTGCCACCCCCCAAAAAAATTGTTCCCCAAATTCCCGAAATTATTAAACAAACAGCAATTATTCTGTATATGAAAGCGACTGTCCCCTCCTTAATGCCTTGCTCTTTATGCTACTTTAGCATAAAGAGCGAGGGGTTGAGGAGGGGACAGCCCCTTTCATATATGGAATAATTATTGTTAGTTTAAAGTTTTAATGTTGCTCCTTACTTTAAGTTATAAAAACTTGTTTTTTATTTAATTTCTGAAAGTTTTTCAACTAAAGCTGGTTCGATTTTGGCTCACAGTGCATGAAAAATTAAAACACAATTGGTGTATTAGTTTTGGCAGATTTATTCCAGATATGAAGGGTCGCCCCTCTTCAATACCTTGCTGTTTACGCTAAAGCTGTTAGCACTTTAAAAAAGCTTCCTATTCTAATTAAACAGCCCCTGTGTTTCAATTTTAGTAAACAGTCAAACTTTAGCATAAAGAATAAGGTATTGAGGAGGGGCAACCCTTCATATATGGCATAATTTCTATTGGTTTATCAAATAATGCCGGTAAATCTGGCTCACCCTCTATGAAATATACCCCTCCCCTCACGGAACTCCTCCGTGGAAATTTCATCCAATGTAAAGTACACCTCCCCCTGTCAAATTCCCTCCAGACAACTCTTTCCTTGTTGAGAATCCCCCCTCTCTCTAAAATTGCTTGTGGACAATTCACCCTGATATATTCTCCTTAGCATTTTTTCATTGGAATAAGACTTTAATCTATGCATCGGTTTCTCAGTCACTCCAGAAATGCCCCCTTCTGTGGAAATTATTTCCCAGAAAACAAAACGCACAGAAAAAAGCCCTGGATATTTCCCCCTGAACATCTCCATATAAAAAATTTGGCAAAGAGAATGTAAAATAATTAAAAAGAATTTCGTATAGTAATTCTGTCAAAACCCCCAGTGTAACATTTCCCCCAGAATATTCACTCATCAGAAATTTCCATCCCAAAGGAAGATTCTCCCCTTAGAAATCCACCCCAAGCACAACTTCCCCCCTGGGTAAGGTGCATCTGTGCACTTTTAAACGTTTTATGGAGTCTGTAACTACAGGAAGTCTGTGCTAGTGTTTCAATAAACTCAACAGAAACTTCATGAGCACATGGAAAACATAATTGGTGTATTATTGGTGTATAGGCAATATCTCGCCAATACATAAAGGAGGAGACAAGAGCAAAGCTTGCAGTTATCAGCCAATCAGTATTACGTCTGTTGTTGGGAAAATCCTAGAAGGTATTGTCAACACTGCCGTTCTTAGACATTTGATCACAAATAACCTTCTATCGAAACAACAACATGGTTTCCGACCAGGCAGATCAGTCAAAACCAATCTGATTGACTCGTATAATTACATAACTGAGCTCCTCGACCAAGGTCTCCCAGTGGATATGATCTTGCTAGACTTTGCTAAAGCCTTCGATAAAGTCTGCCATCGAAGGCTTCATTTGAAACTGAAGACAATTGGAATTCAAGAGGGAGTGGTGGACTGGATCACGTCTTTCCTAAAGGGAAGAAAGCAGCAGGTCAGAGTTTTTGGTGAAGGTGGCAGAGCTTACTACTCCGAAATAGCTGAGGTCTTAAGCGGTGTTCCTCAAGGAACAGTTTTGGGACCTACACTCTTCAATATATATATTAATGACGCTCCAAGAACCGTTACAAGCAAGCTTAGCCTGTATGCCGACAACTTGAAGCTCATTGGTCCTGTCGGAACTCAGCAAGGTGTGACCTCAATACAGTCAGATCTTGACAGCTTTGGCGAATGGGCCAAGACATGGAGGCTCAAGTTTAATGTCGAAAAGTGCAAGGTTCTCCATTTTGGAAGAAATAACCCACGATGGCAATACTCGATGTCAGCAAATGCTGGTGTGAGACAGCCACTCTCTGAGAGTCCCTCTGAAAGAGATCTGGGGGTTGTTGTAGACGAAGACCTTAATTTCAACTGCCACACCCGAGCTGCAGTAGCAAAGGCGAACCAAACTCTCGGTCTCATCAAACGTACAATGACAAGTAGATCCCCTGCAATAATCACAAAACTTTACAAGAGCCTGGTGAGACCAAGATTAGAATTTGGAATGTGTGTCGCCACGCCAATTAATAAAACAGACCAGATGGCTCTCGAGTCTGTCCAAAGACGGGCGTCAAAATGCGTAAAGGGGCTCAGAGACAAAGAGTATGAATGCCGACTGCAGAGCCTCAAGCTACCAACTCTGACATACCGTCGGCAAAGAGGTGATAAGATAATGACCTACAAACTGCTCAAGTCTGACGACAAGGACCTCTTTCAGCCTGCCCAGTTGTCAAGAACCAGGGGTCATTCAGCGAAGCTTTTTCGGAAGCGTGCTAATACAAGGAAGAGGAACCATTTCTTCTCCAACCGCATCATAAGCCTCTGGAACGATCTGAGCAAAACGACAGTGAGTTCACCATCCGTTGACAGTTTCAAAGCCAATCTTGATAAGGAATGGGAAACCAAACTATGGCTCACGCAATGGGATGAAGCTGATGTCCCGCGGCCCTATCATCACTAACTGGCGTACACTGGACTCGTCCATATTGCTAGCAAGTGCAATTTAAGGTAATTTAAGGTAATTAGTTTTGGCAGATTTATTCCTGATACGAAGGGTCGCCCCTTTTCAATACCTTGCTCTTTACGCTAAAGCTGTTAGCACTTTTATAAACAGTCAAACTTTAGCATAAAGAATAAGGTATTGACGAGGGGCAACCATTCATATATGGCATAATTTCTGTTGGTTTATCAAATAATGCCGGTAAATCTGGCTCACCCTCTATGAAATATACCCCTCCCCCTCACAGAGCTCCTCCATGAAAATTTCAGCCAATGTAAAGTGCACCTCCCCCTGTCAAATTCCCCCCAGACAATTTTTTCCTTGCTGAGAATCCCCCCTCTCTGTAAAATTGCTTGTGGAGAATACACCCTGAAATATTCTCCTTAGCATTTTTTCATTGGAATAAGACGTTAATCTATATATTGGTTTCTCAGTTACTCCAGAATTGCCCCCTTCTGTGGTAGTTATTTCCCAGAAAACAATACGCACAGAAAAATGCCCCCGGAACATCACCATATAAAAAATTTGGCAAAGAGAATGTAAAACAATTGAAAAGAATTTCATATAGTAATTCTGTCAATACCCCCCAGTGTAACATTTCCCCCAGAATATTCACTCATCAGAAATTTCCATCCCAAAGGAAGATTCTCCCCTTAGAAATCCAGCCCAAGCACAACGTCACCCCTGGCTAAGGTGCATCTTTGCACTTTTAAACGTTTTATGGAGAGTCCG
The DNA here is from genome assembly GCA_029168905.1 of Artemia sp. Kazakhstan ARC1039. NCBI lineage: Eukaryota > Metazoa > Arthropoda > Branchiopoda > Anostraca > Artemiidae > Artemia > Artemia sp. Kazakhstan ARC1039. The sequence continues at coordinate 78,991 of JAQQPU010000959.1, forward strand.
TAACTGCAGGAAGTCTGTGCTAGTGTTTCAATAAACTCAACAGAAACTTCATGAGTGCATGGACCTATAAAAATAAAAACATCTTCCCATGACATAATCAGTCCTCTAAATACGATTTGGATCATTTTACTGGTCGATTTCTTGCCAAATCCTTTCCCTAATTAATGAAATTTAAATAGCTTATCAACACCACTTTTGTCTTCTGCATGCTACCCTTAATAGTCAGTGATCCAAGGCTTGCTATCATTCAAAAATGGGAAGGGGTGGCTGCAGTTGGTCTGAGGGTGGATTCTAGAGTAATCGGTAGCACTTACAACAAATATTGCGGTGCACAAGTTTGCATGCGTGTAGAACATGGTCTTTTTAGCCTATAAAGTCAAATTTGGCCTATAACGACATCATACTGCTCTTGATTTTTCTTACATGGTAAAAAAAAAACTGAAAACTTTATAAACTCAACATATTCTGAATCCTAAGAAAAAGTAATTTCACCTGGTATTTTTAATTTTTTCCAACAACTTTTATATCTTTAGTTAACCCATATTTAATTTTGAAAACAAGGATTTTTTAATAAACTTTTTCTTAGTTTTTTTTGGTTTTTCTTAAATTTTTGCCTACATTAGTATATTTTTTTATGCTTTATTTGAATTTTGCTCGTCATTACAAGTCAAACTTTGTGCCTTGTTTCCAAAAAATATTAATTCTTGAGCAACCATTTGTTTTTTCTAAATAGTGTCATAGCTTTCATAAATTAGCCAACAATGACCAATTTTTTTTTTGCTGAAAAAAAAAAAAATGAAAACAAATCAAACTGCACATCACTGGAACCATCCAAATGACCTTTACATTTGTTAATAAAAACTAAGTCAAGGCTTGAATCTGCAAGAATATATAAGCATTTTAACAAAAAAATTCTCCCCCCCCCCCCCCAAAAAAAACCGAGAAAATTTTCTGAACAGTGCGTTTTACTCTAAATATTTTCAACACAACCTATAATTTCTATTTCACCAAATGATAGATTGCTCTTTTTTGAATCAAATAATTTATTTACATTCTATACGACTAATATTTTTAACCAGGAAAAAAACAACAACAGATGCCTCGTTCTGCGATCAAATGCGCGAATTTGGTATCAAAAGCAATAAAAAAAAAGCAGAGCATCTTACATATTGGGTTTTAGTTGCATAAAGTACTTAGCCATAAAAGGCTAATTTCTCCTTTATAGGCTAAAATCGTCAAGTTCTACATTATTGCAAGATTGTGCACCCCAATATTCGTTTTAAGCACCTTAGATTACCCCGACATCCATACTCAAACCAACTGCAGCTGATGTGAGCCACCCCTCTCTTTTTTTAGAATGATAGCAAGCCTTGGATCACTGACTATTGCATAAAGTACTGAAAAGTACAACATAAATGGAAAGAATTTGGGATATTTATCTGATCTAGTTAAAGGTAAGGATTCTGGCAACAACAATCTTAGGGGGTGTCAGTTGTCTTGAGTGAGGCACACCATGTTGGTACAACTAGTTCTGAAGCATGTAAACAGATAGGAGATGCATTGGACAGCATTGCTCTGCTTTTCTTGAAGTAGGGGAGAGTGGCATATGCAGGGACAGATTTTAGAAAACCTCCAAAATTTATGGTTAACATTGGAGTAGAATAATGGTTTATGGCTCAAAAGAAAGCCCCAGAACTGCAGCATAAACTGTGATTTTTCTTGTATAGCTAGAAGAAAAAAAGGGGGGTGTCCCTGCCTATACCATTTGTCCCACTAAGTACCAGGGAGTGGTATATCTTGGGACACGAGGTGGTATACTCTGGGACATAGTGAAAAGATTCATGTATTGGTAGAAAACTTTGACTATTCATCATATAAAAACTATATTAAAAATTAGACTTCAAAAGTAAAAATATCTTAGGCTTAAGACTAGACTACCAGTCAGCAAACAAAAAGTATGACGTTGCTCTCGAAGCTGTACTGGGTGCTGGGGTAGGAGGCGACAACTTTTTCAAAATGTCTTCCCTTGGATGAAATATTGAATCTTCTCAATCCGGCCACTTCCACTTTCTTAGACCAGCCATGCACATGACACACACTCTGACACTGTTCTCGTTTTTCTCTTGGACAGACCCAGGAAAATACTCTCCTTCATAAACAATTTTAACAAAATATCCTGTAGAGGCACTGTCAAAGACCTCTTTCTCACTTTCATCTTCTGATTCACCTAGTTTCATTGAGTCATCACTGTCATCATGAAGAATCATTTTTTTATCATCACTTCCTTCTGAATCCACAAATAGCTTTATTGTTGTCTGGTCTCTTTTTGCTTTTCCAGTTCTTCCAACAGTCCCAACTTTTCCTCTAGCCTTACCACCCTGTGCTTTTTATCTTTTCTTTTCTCCTTCTTGTTCTTCAATCTGTCTTTTCACAGGAGTGTCAGTAAGTATCTTTGTAGAGCCTTTTTTCCCGCCTCTACCACTCAGTACACATTGCTTTGCTTTAGGATATGGCTGAACTTGTTCTGGTGTCACAGTAACTGAAAAGGGTTTAGAGGATTGTTCAGGCCCACTTGAAATGGGAGTTTTGCCCAGGTTGTTTCCGGTTTCAATTGAATCCAAAGCATCAGGCACAAGTGTGCCAGTTACAGCAGAGGTTAGAAAATCCTTTTCTGTAAAGATGTCTGGGTTGTAGGGCCATATCCCTGCCTTTTTGAAGCCCCTCATTACGTTGTTTGGTGTGAAAGATGTGGGGAGGCTTTGGCCAACAAGAGATACAATCTTGTATATTGTCGCAGTTTTCCTGGGTTGCATAGCATCCAGTTGTCCACAGCCTTGTTGTATTGGCATTTGAAGGGAAAATACACGCAAATGTCCAACGGCTTCAGTGAGGTGGTATTGTCAGTAAAGTGATACCAGACTCTTTCAACAACTGCAAAACAGCATAACAAATGTGGGACTCATGGTTGTCCATTATCAGAAGCTTCGGGCTTTCAGGGGAAGCATGTGAGTAAGTCTTGAAATGTTTGAAATATTCCAGAAACAGTTCTTGGTTTACCTATCCAGAAGGCAAAGCTCCTCCAGCAGAGTTAGCAGGAGCACCAGTCAGCATGTGAGGTTGTAATTCCTTGTGTGGGAATATAAGGTAGGGGGGAAGGTACTGCCTGCTGGCAGAGATGGTTCCAACCATAGTCACAATCATGCCACGCTCATGTAAGAGAGGGAGAGAAAAGAACTCTTACTGTAGGCCTATTCTCTGAACTCAATATAAGAACTGAAGATAATTACAAAACCTTGCCCCTAGAATGGCCAAGCCGCCTATGGGCTTTGGGTGGATTCTATTGATAAACCTGCTATTTACAGCCAATCCAAGCCCTCACTGGTTGTAACATTACCTCAAATGAATCAACTTTATTACCCTTTTCTCTCCCAGTCAATTGTGACCAAAATTGACTTACCTGTAGAACTATGCAGTTACACTTTGTGACTTTAACAGCCTACGCAATAAAAGAAAAAGAAAATGGTGTTACCACTACTAAGAGAAAATTAAAGATTGCCACAAAGAGGAAAGAGGATAATTACGAACCAAAAAAAGAGAAAAAGAAAGAACTTTTATCTTAAAAAACAAGAATTGAAGGTTCCAACATGTGGTATATCATATCCCACTACATACCACTTGTCTTTGTCCCAGTACATACCATGCAACCTCTACTTGCAAATTGTGTCTGATTTTTTTTTACTGTTGCATGTTTTTCACCAAGATGGCCATACAACATGGCCTTATGTTTTAGCTTTTGTTTGCTATCTTATGCACACAGTTTCTGCAAACCATTACAAAATAAAACAAAAAAAATATTGCCCAAATATGTTTTGGGGGGTATAGCTGAAACTTTGAAGTCGATTTTCTCAAAAACAAAAATAGCAACTTACCAAAATGATAGAACTGTCATGTCCACCATTGAATGAACTATACTAGGTGACTTTATTGAATTTTTTAAAGAGTGCTAGATGGCAGATTAGTACTGTGTCCCACCTTATACCCCATCCCTGCATATACCACTCTCCCCTACAACAAGTCCAGATCTACCATATGGAATCATAGCCTCTGGATCAACTATTCAGATCTTATTCATACCGGAAACAACTATCTTTATGCTGAAAGAGCTGCAGACTAGGGACCACACTTAAATGCCACAAAAGAGATGATTCCAATTTTCTTTGCACCCAGAAACCACGCTGCAGTTACACTTTACTACCTAGAAGAAATGCTACACCTGCCTGAAAAAGCACCAAAAGTTCACACAGTGGCAATTTTGTTGTTAGGAAAACAATCATGCCATTTTGCAGCATTGCATGCGATCTGGCTTTAGAGTTGACTGTGAATGGGTTATGGACTTGGTAGAGTTGTTTGGAAACCCATTCAAGACAACAACAACAGAGGTGTACAACTTTATGACAGGGAATAGAGCTCCAAAAGCCATAGCAAATAGTCTGCTGAACTTCCCAGACATTGGTTTTGAAGCCATGAGCTCATATCTTGACAGGACATCCACAAAAGTAAAATTTGGCATAGTACAAACTTTTGCCTCTGTTGCCAAAAAAGGAAAAAAGAAAGAGCCACAAAAAAATATTTTGGGGAAACTGAGCTGCTTAAACAAGCTCTGCGTCTTGCAAATTCAACATAAACTTTGTCCCTCTGTCAGCTGCTGAAGTACAAGCTACAGCCATATCTGGCCTCACTTGCAGCATTATCATCAAGTTGTAGTCTGATGGTTCATCTTGCTGGAGGTTTTGAGAGTTGACATAGAGCTGTTACCAGTATGCCTCATGGAAGCTCTGTTGATGACAATATCTTGTCTTGCCATGAGGAGCATACCTATGCATACAGCAGCACAAAAACTAGGAGCAACATTTTGCAACGCCTTGCCACTTGTCCACAGCTTGAGTGGATGTGACACCACAAGCTTCCTGTATGGAATTGAAAGGTCTGCTTTTTTTTTAGCTGCAAAGTCTTCCAAACTTTGTTGGGGTCTTTAGGTGATGAAGTTTGAGCCCTTGCAGAGAAGCCATCATCTGTGCAAAGTGATGGTTTAATCAACGTCTGTAAGCAGCTTGTGGTTACAGTGTATGGCAGAAGTGCAACTAACTTCAATAGTCTGAATGATCTTTGAGCACTTTTGTACTCAAGATTGGAGGATTTGCAGTATTTACCACCAACTGATATCTCGTTTCTGCTTCATTTGAAAAGGTGGATTTTCCAGTCACTGATTTGGATCCAAAGCCACAAGGTATTGATTTACCTTAGGCTACCAATATGGTCTGGAGAATTGAAGATAATGAACTAAAGCCAGACCTAGTTTCTGCAATACTGCATGGGCTAGCATTGCTTTCTTTTTTCAACTGTGACAAGACAAAGTGCAGCTTGTACTGCAAATGCTCCAAAATAGGTTTCTGTGAAAATGCATGCAAGTGTGGAGCTGACCCCTAAAAATGCCTACTTTCTGATGTGAATCAGAACAAGTCCCAAGACAAAGATGAAAAAGTGATTTGACCCACCGCTTCATGTTCTGTTTTAAATATTTGATTTTTTATTTGTTTTGATATTAAATTGCTAATGCAGTTGTCTAAACCTTACTTTCAGCTGATCATGACATTTATTGTCTACTACATCAGTGGCTGTTGACCCAATGTAACCAATTGGATCATTGGCCCCTGCTATGCTGGGATTTAAAGAAAATAGTATCTTAAATCAGCCTTAGTCATCTCTGCACCACATGTTCACATGGCTTTGCCACCTTGAGGCTTGTATATGACCCTATGTAAGCCAGATTGTATCTACTACTACAGAAAAAATAAATAGTTGCTCAAGAATTAAGATTTTTTGGAAAAGAAACACATGATTTGACTTGTAATGATGAGCAGAATTCAAATAAAGCATAAAAAATATACCAAATTTGCAAATGCAATTGCAGAACTAGGTATCTTTTTTTTTTTTTTTTTTTTTTTTTTTTTTTTTTTTTTTTTTTTTTTTGGTTAAAAATATTAGTTCTATAGAATGTAAATACATGATATGATTCAAAAAAGAGCAATCTATTGTTTGGTGAGATAAAAATCATAGGTTGTATTGAAAATATTTCAAGTAAAACCCCACTATTCAGAATTTTTTGTTGGGGGGGGGGGAATTCTCTTGTTCAAACACTTGTATATTCTTGCAGATTCTTGTTTTTATTAACAATGTGTAAATGACATTCTGATGGTTCAAATGATGTGCAGTTTGATTTGTTTTCATTTTTTTTTAACAGCTAAAAAAAAACACGTCATTGTAGGCTAATTTCTGAAAGCTATGATGTTATTTAGAAAAAATAAATAGTTGCTCAAGGATTAATATTTTTTTAAAAAGAGGTTCTTGGTGTGACTCATAATAACAGGCAGAATTCAAATAAATCATAAAAAATACACTTATGCAAACAAAAATTTCAGAAAAATTGAAAAAACTAAGAAAAAGTATATTTAATATCCTTGTTTTCAAAATTAAATAAGGGTTAACAAAAAAAAATAAACATTGTGGGGAAAAACTAAAAATACCAAGTGAAAGTACTTGTTCTTAGGATTCAGAATATGTCAAGTTTATAAAGTTTTGTTTATTTTATGGTGTAAATAAAATGAAGAGCAGTATGACATTGTTATAGGCCAAATTTGACTTTATAGGCTAAATTGACCATGTTTTACACATGTGCAAACTTGTGCACCCCAATATTTGTTGTCAGTGCCCCCAATTACCTTGGAATCCGCCCTCAAACCAACTGCAGCAAATGTGAGCCCCCCTTGAAAGATAACAGCCCCTGGATCACTTACTATAAGGGGTTATGATAAGCAGTTGTGACATGACAAATCTGGTTTCATCATACCATAACCAATGTCAGCAGGGGAAGAAAATTAAATGGCTAATAATGGAAATAGGATTTTGGAATATATTTTAATGAACAAGGTTAAAAGCTGAAGTTGTGTAAAGTGGGATACCATCAGATGGCTAATTTGACAGTGTATACATACACAAATCTTTAAATTAGTCAACCGGCCAACCAATATTTTAAGCCTAAGAGTCCAGCTGGACATAAGGAAACATATTAAGAAAAGAATTCTTACTCCATAATATGCAGAATAATCCTAGTTAACACATTTTGCAGGGGATGAGTCTTTATCTTCACTTCTTTCCTTGTTTTTCTAAGAAATTCATGAATTTCTTAGAACCTATACATTTACAGAATATATACCCCAACCCCCTAATGGGCAAATATATACCTAGAATTGCATCCTCAATCTAAATATAACATTCATTTGCATCACAAATGAACTTTACTCCCATATTAGCCATGTGGTGGATGTCTGTGTAAGGTAAGCAGTGATTTATGATAGTAATATATGATGAAATGTGAGCTAAAACAACTAGTAATGTGCAATAATTTGCATTATATAGAGCACAGTTCATATAATTATCCAGTAAGCTTATCGCAGATCATTTCTGGTCTTTGTTCTTGGTGCAAACAAAAAGCTCCTCCCACTTATTTTTGCATTAGCAGGAATGTGGGTTAGTCTGTTTCTGATTGTTTCCAACAAAGTGCATTATTTGTAATAGTGGGTTTCCACTTGTTTCCAATTAGATCACAGTCTGACTTGTCTACCCATGAAAAGATCTGACTTCACTTATGTTTATATCAGCAAAAACATTCTCCAGAGCACTTGCACCCCAGTCCGGGTTTTTATAATGGGTGAGATAGAGAATGATCATACTGGATAATTATATAAACTGTGATATAGAGGGGGAAGGAGTGGAAGTAGGTACTTCAAAGTACCTTCCCAGGACATACCTTAGCATGTAGACATATCCCTGAAAGATTAATTTTCTTAACCCAACCCCTTTCCAAGATAGCCAAAAGTAACTAAAGTAGAATTTTATGGAATAAAGGTAAAGGATGCGGCACTAGACCCTTAAGGTCCAAACCGGCGGTGCTGATCTCCGTTTCGTGGCCCTTCAGCCAGAAAGTGCAATGGGAGGCTGGGGGCCAGCCAACCTATGCTTTCGCAAACCCTTCCTGTTTACCTTCCCCAGATTTCTCCAGGTACCTGTTTAGAGCTGGGTTGACTCTGGCTAAGCTTACAGGGTCACACCACTGACCTGCGTCCCAAACTAAGAAACTGACCACACCAGGGATCAAACCCAAATTCTCAGCCCAGCACATCCACTTAGCCAGAACAGCTTTTATGGAATACCACCAGATGGCTAATTTGACAGTGTATATCATATAGGCCTATAAACCTTTGAATTAACCAAACAGCCAACCAGTATTTTCAGCCTAGGAGTCCAACTGAACAAAAGGGAACATATTAAGAATACAATTCTTACTCCATAATATGTAGAATAATCCTAGTTCACACATTTTGTAGGGGAGGGCCTCTATCTTAACTTCTTTGCTTGTTTTTCCAGTTTTTTGAATAAATTCATGAATTTCTTAGAACCTAAGCTATATATTCACAGAATATATACACCCACTCCCCTAATGTGTAAATAGGCCTATATACCTAGAATTGCATCCTCAATCAAAATATAACATTCATTTGCATCACAAATGAACTTTACTCCCATATTAGCCATGTGGTGGATGTCCAAATTTTATCCAAAATATAGACTGCCCCATATTTACCAAGAAGCATTCAGTTTAGCCTCAGAGAACAATGGATTTTGGATTCAGGATACAATTCTGGGTATATATTTGCACATTAATAAGGTGGGGATATGTACTCCATTAATATATAGGTTAACCATAGAAACATCATAGGCCTGCAGCTTTCTTTATTAGCCTAAATTCTGTCAGAAGATGCCAAAAACTATGCATTTATTGAAGATACAAAGAACTAAGTGCTTACTATTTTTATCTAATAAAATGAATAGTTTTCAGCCAGCCTGGCTGGCTGTCTCTGTCGCCTCTATGTCTCAGCTCCTGATTTAAAGAATGGCTTCCGGAAACTCTTAATGAAAATGATTGTACAATCAGGGTTACTGTCAGATCAATAATAAAATCCTGATTTCTCTTCAAAAAAAACCCCGAAATTTCAAGAAAAATCCCGGGATACAGTTTTTTGGGTCTTGGTGCGTTGTATGGGCCTTTACAAGGAAATCAGTCGCCAAAAACCAGCCAGACGGGTTAATTTAAGCAACCACTATAGAGTAATGCAATGCAAAGTGTGGTTTTCATTGCGTTTACGATTTTTAAATTGTTGTTTTTTGGGGTTTAGGGGGGAAAAGGTACATATGTTAGGTTAGGATACGTGTTTAATTTACGCTATACCCAACACCCCCCCCCCCCTCCCCTAATGTGTAAATATATAGCCCAAATTTGTTTTCTAAACTATTATATATTCATCTTATTTATTTTTAATTTCATTAGCATTAACCAAAATTGACTTTTTAAAAAGGCCTATATAATGCAGCAGTACCGTTTTTAGGTTACATAACATAGGGCTGCACAGTGATGACGTAAAAAACAAGGTACGGTGAAACGTGGTTTCCTGTTGTAACTAACAACTGATTTTGAATATTCCTAGAAGTATTTCGACGTGAAAACGTACCGTTGGATTAGTACAATCTACGACAGACATTTTAGGCCAAAACAATTCACCAAAGTTCCAAAAAAACGTGTCGACGCATTCGCGTTTCAATGTTATTAGAATTTCCCGCCCAAGAATTGACGTCACGCTTCGCAGCGATAATGCGCGTCCAGGCTATCCGGAGGAATGGGACGGAAATCTGAAGTAAGGGATAGTCGTCCAGACTTGGGGATTTTTCAAAAACCTGGTGGTTTTTTAAAAAATATCTGTACAAATTCATGAGCCATCCTCATCAAGTCTGTTTTTCTGAGCCAAAATCTATAGAAAACAAATCTAAACTCTCAGTTAGACAATTTACCTTTTTTCTATTCAAAACCATCTTAGACAACTATTTTTATTTATCAATTATCGTGTCTAATTGTCTCCTTCTTATGGCATTTTCCAGAAAAGCTATCCATGCTACCACTTCCGTCCTATTTTCCATTTTCTTACCCTCTGATTATTCCTGCCCATAAAACGGAAAAATGGGACGGAAAACCTGTCTACATTCCCAGATTTTCGTCCCATTTTTCCAGAAAATGGATAGTCTAGACGTGGTAATATTCAATATGGCTTGACAAGCAGTAAAAGTTGCCCTGTATCACATTTTTATACGTCCCTTTCCCTTTTACCATACCTGCTTTTCTTTTTAGCGAGAGTCTCGCCAATCAAGAAGCGGGCAGCAGAATTATCTATCGTCTTACAAAAGCATCCTTTTGAAACCTCAAGGCCCGACTTCACTACCCAGAAAACCTGGATTCCAAATGTACTAAAATAGGAGAAAAATTCAAACGATATCATTCAAACATTCAATCCAAAGATTCTTCATGGCATAAAAAAAAGGAATCTGCTGCTTTCACATGAAAAAATCCAGAAGAAAAAGAGACCCCTTTTTTGCGAATCTATTTACTTAGAATCAAATTTTCTTGGTATTAAACCTGACCTTTGGGTATTTGAATAGAAAATTGTAAGGCAACAGTCAGGAAAAACTGTTACTACCGAGTTATTAGTAAAAAGCGCTAAGTAAAGCAACCAACTAAAAAAAAAACTAGTTTCTCAAGTATTTATTGACATGATTCAGTAATCATTTTGGTAATCAGAGCTCAAATGACAATCCTAAGAAACTGGACAAATGAGCTTCAGTAAATCATACTAAGCTCGGTTAGCCCACGTATAAACTCTAAGTCTTCTTAGAGAACGTAATCCAGATAAACATTTTCATTTTTTTTTTAGTTTATCAGGATACTCATCTGCGATCTTCAAAGTTTAGAACTTAAATGCTGAGTGGAATATTATGACCATTAAAGCGTCTAAAAATATGAGAACAATCTGGGGAATACGTTGATATTGATCAGAGCGATCTTTGGAACAAATTAATGTACGTTCTTTAAACAGTACAAATGTACGACTGCGAATATTAAATCTAAACTATTGAAACTTGCTACAACCTAAGGAAATCAAAGAATGCTGGCAATCATTTGGTCATGACTTTATAAAACTAATTTTTCGCGAAGCTTCATCTGCAAAACACCGAACTAAAAAGGCACTGGAGCTGAGCATAACAAGTTTTCCGATGGTATTTATCGCTTCCAATGGCCTAGATTTCTGAATACATTTGAGGCTCGCGAAATGATGTCAAGAACTTAAGTGAATGTTTTCGTTCTGAATTCGTTTTCGTTCTGAAAACACTTGTCGTTACATTGGAGTTGAATTTTCAAAAGTCAAATCTCAAACGAAAAAATCGTTGCCCCAGTGTAAAAGACTAATAAAAATCCAGAGGAAACAAAGAAAACAGAGAATATTCGTAATACCGTGCAGAAAAAAATTCGTAGACTATCAGCCATAATCGTTGAAAATCTTTTTTAATCATAAATCTAGGTTTTTAGCAAAAAATCCCATTTTTTTTACAAAAAACCCTAAAAACCCGGACACAAAAAAAAATCCCGGACCGCAAAAAAAAACGGAATACCAGGATTAATCTCGGACGGTGGCAACCCTGGATATAAGAGAACAATGCTACCAACCAATGTAGCCAACTTTTCAGTGCATGTCATAGATAAAATACAAACTCTTTGGTGTATGTCCTTTATAAACTCTTTGGTGCATATCCATAATATGTCCATCCTAAAATGCCAGAAACTAGTTTTTTTTTACAACTTGTGCTATTGACCAAAACAAGCTTCGTAGCCTTCTTTCAAAGCGGCCAGTTACCATCAAATATAATGAAAACGAAAAAAAAATCCTTTATTACAATAATTCATTTCTTCTAAAAGCAATCTTGGACTTATCGGTCAATGGGCTGAGGCGTGGCTTCTTGAATTAAGTGTTGCCGATTGTCAAGTCATTCGATTCAGCAAAATTGACCCTAGTCACTCTTATTTTCTTTCAAGCTACTCAATCTCCTCTATGCAAATAAACCAACTGATGATATAGGGGATTTGGTACAATAAAAGTGAACCCTTTAATTTTAAATTTAAGAACACTTTACAATATAAAAATAAAGCATTTAGGGGCATTTTATGAAGCATTGTAGATAAGTTCAAAGTGAAAATATCTTGATAGTATTAGGAACATAAACTATTTTTAGAATATGTGTCATAACTTGAAATTCTCCGTTGTATAGAGAGAGTAACTGGATTTCGAGAGTTCATATTACGGTTATTTGTTCTCCAGTTCGAGCATTACTAAAGCATATTTATACACAATTCATACAATTTTAAATTGTAATATACAATTTAAAATTACATATCAGACACTATTGGTATTATAGCTGGTGATAACAGCCTTGGAAATTGATTATTTCTTCCTATGAAACTTATTCAATAGCTCCGTTAAGCCCTGTTTTTTCATGTGTTATAGTGGCTTTTCTTGATTAGCAAATAATGACAACAAGGTCCCTTCCTTTGTGGGCAAAAACATGAAAAACGAATATGGCCAAGCTATAACCTTACTTTTTTTTCCTTTTCATTATATTGATATGAAAGTGGCTATTCGTTCGAAGTGACTGTTGCTTCAGAAACAAAGAAAGGTGTGGTCTTTTGTGGTTCATTTCAATAAACCCAGTTTATAATACCATTTATTGTACCTACATGAGAAATAATCTTTTTTTGAAATTTTGATTCATTTCTAAGCACTGAGTGGGTTTTCTACATAGGGACAGGTCAACTAACTCTCAAAGCCTAAAGACACATTTCTCGTCGTCTGGGAGGATGATTGTCGTATTAGGTATCTCCGACCAAAATTGAGTTATGAATGCCATCTAGTGTACAATTTTGTGTAGAATCTGAATCTGCTTTTTGTTTTGCTCTACCGGCTAGTGTTCCTGAGTAAAAGACCAAAAAACATTTTTCGTGTTGGACAATATCCCTGATAATCCGCTAGCGAAATTGTCGTATTGGAAAATTGTCGTATCTGGCTGGTTTGCTTTCACTCACTTCAGAGGAGAAGAAGAAAATGGCGCGTCCAAGAAAAACTTGAGGAGGGATTTTCAAGCAATTTTTGATGAATTTGGCAGGTAAAGTGTCAATTTCTTCTGATAAAATGACTAAATTTGTTGGGAAAGTCTTTCTGAATATGGAAAATGCATATTACACACTGTGAATGGCTTAGAGAAGGCGTCAAAAGATCAGCAGAGGGTAAGTTACTAGGATTTACCGGTAAAGTTCTACTTTACCTATTTTTGGCTATCTTGAAAAGGGGATTGGTTAGGAAAATGAAACTTTCAGGGATGGTTCTAAAGGCTAAAATATGTCCCAGGAAAGAATTTTGAATTACCTACCTCCACTCCTTCTCTCTCTAGAGGGTCCTGATCTTTGATGACCTTCAAAAATTTGTGTGTTATAAAAGTGAAACCATTAAAAATGGATCTTTTGCTTAAATTAAATAAAAAAAACAAGTTTTTTTAACTGAAAGTAAGGAACGACGTTAAAACTTAAAACGAACAGAAATTATTCCGTATATGAAGGGGGCTGTCCCCTCCTCAACGCCTCGCTCTTTACGCTAAAGTTTGACTTTCTCACAACTCTATTTTTTTAAACAATAAAAAAAACTTTAGCGTAAAGAGCGAGGCGTTGAGGAGGGGACAGCCC
>JAQQPU010000960.1:0-10767 GCA_029168905.1 Artemia sp. Kazakhstan ARC1039
ATTTTCATAATTTAACTTTAGTTCAAATTGAAAATGATGCCAGAGAAAAACCATCCTATTCGACCAGAGGCAAGACTTAAATGCAATTTTCCAAAATGTAGCATCATATTGATCAATCCAGGTTGTGGTTCTCACTGTCCATAAAACAACTGATATCTGAGGCATACAAGTAAAAAAGAAAAAAGGGAACAATACCGAAAGTATCAATCTAGTGCAACACAATATAAAACAATAGGTATTTATCAAATGAAAGGAAGATTCGGCGATGAGCCTCAAAATGAGCTAAAACTGAGCACGACCAATGTGAGCAAATGAGCAAAAAATAAAATGAGCATATGAGCATATAACTTGGAAGAAAATTTTTTACTTGTGTTAAACATTTACTTTTATTCAGTCCTTCAAGGATGAACGGTATAGAGTGTAAATCGTAGCTTAAATAGCGCTGGGTTATGGGGGCGGGGGGGGGGGTAACGTTCCTCCTTTTTTATGATAATTTCAGTTAGTTTTAATTTGTATCTTCACCTTTTACTTTAATTTGCAATACAGTTTTTTTACTATGCAATATTTATCATGGACGAAAATAAATGAGCCAATAACAAATTTTTCTATGCTTTGGTTGTTAGGGGTTGAATCGTGCATGGGTAAATTATTTGAATAGGGACATATGGAGAGGAAGGGTTTCAGTCCCGTGTTTCTAGCTTCTCCAAAGGTTAATTTATGGCTCATGATTGGACCCCCTCCTCCTTCGGCTCTAACAATCGTCATCAAGGCTCGTAAATTGACTACAGAGACCAAGCAAGTAAAAGAGGGAGGAGCCAAGGAAAAGGCTTTTCAAGCTTGCCCTCCCCCCAAAAAATTTACATTTCTCAATTTCTCGAAAAGTTTTGCATACTCAGACACCTAAAAAACAAATCCAAATTTTAGCCTATAGAATAACCTTCTATATTTATAGAATAAACTTCTGAAGGGTTTTGCTCTCATTTTAAGTTTCTGCAGTGGAATTAACAAAACCTCAGTTTCAAATTCAGAAGACTGGTGAGCCCTCAATGTGGTTATAATAGTGTAGAGATAAGAATAATGATTTGGTGTATTGCTTCAGCCAGTGCCAGTGGATTTATACATTAAGAGAAAGTAATGTGAGGCATTTTGAGTTGCTGATTCAGAGTGTGCTGCTGCTACTGCTGTCTCAAAAAGTACGCAACAGTTGCTGTTGCTGTCTTAAAGAGTAGCAGAGCAATAGTTGTAGAATAGCAGAGCACAATTCATTGGTAGATCGCAATAGCACAATTCATTGGTTGCGCTTGTAGTGGTCACAGATTTCGCTGCAGCAGTCTTAAAGAGTATGTTGCATATGTTGCTGCTGTCTTAAAAGAATACGTCACCGCAATTCGTTTGTAGGATAGGAGAGCACAATTCATTGGTAGTACAACTGTAATTATTCCATTAACTTTAATATTTGACTCATGCTAAATAAAAAGAAACATGACAACTCTGGTCAAACTTTAACACAAAAATGGGGGGGGGGAGGGTTAGTGAAAGTCCTCATATGGCCTATTTTCCGTTCGTTTGTAAGTATACCGTGACGCTTTACTTTCATTAAAAGAAGATCATTCGAAAACCTAAACACCTTTTATGCTAACATTTTATTTTTTTTTTTCAAAATTAACCTTTATTTTTAATTCAAAATTAAATTTAGGCGTTTCCTTACCAAAACAAAATACTCCAAAATATGAAATAGGCTGTCACATCCCTAAACTCTCGCTCTTTACCCTAAATCACACATTTATAAAGTAGCAGGATATCCAAAACACATGTTTATTCAAAAAAGATCTTATTTTTTTAAGTTAAGAGTGTTATTTTAACTTTAATATAATTGAGATCACTGTTGCTTGTTCATTTGATTTTGAATATTTTTGTGTACAAAGCCTTTTTTGGCATTCAATACATATTATTTTTACTAAAACTTTTACCAGGTTATTAATTGTGCAGCTTTTTAGACACTGCTTTACTTTGAGCACAAGGCTGACTAATCACTTTAACTAATTGAATCAATAGATTAACTTTGAAACTCTAAGTAATAATTTTGAACCAATGTTTTAGTGCTATGAGTGCACTAGCTGCAAAGACTGTTAGACGAACACATACGAAAGGGCGTGGCACATACTCTTTTTTGAGGAATGGAGACCCCCCCCCCTAGACACAAAATTAGTCACCTCGCAATATTTTTAATTATTAAATAAAAACAGTTTAAAAAATATATTTTAAAGAACGACATTTAAACAATAAAATTTTAAAAAACATATAAATAAAAATTGAAAATTATTTGTTGTCCCATGGACCGATCTTAGGATTATTCATTCCTGAATACCATGATTTTGTGAGGTTTTTCATTTGGTTGTTTCAAAATTACGAAGCTTTTAAGGTAGCATCAAATTTTCTTTAGTGCAACTAACCATCAAACAGTGGCGGTTCTGGCCTCTCTTGCGCCCGGGGCGAAATCTTGGTTACCCCCCCCCCCTGTCTCCAACAAAATTTTCAGACCAAATTAAAAAAAATAATTTATTAAATAGATTATTTCAATTTATTAATTAATCATTAATTTTTTATTTATAATTTGAACTATTTAATTATTATTAATTATCTTAATTTGATTATTTTAATTACTATTATTGTGGTAAAGCTTTCTAATTTAGTTAATTATGAATTTAGTAAAAATATATTAAGACGCAAATACAAAGTTTAAAAATACCACTTTTTATTAAGATAAGGAATATATACTGCCAAGTTTCTGCTTAACGGGAAATTGAGAAATCACCACTTCCTAGCTATTGCGTCGGTTGATTAAAGGAAGGTGTGGTTGATAAAATGTATAAAAGATACATTTTATGGGAAGGGGGAGACTGATACTAATTTCATGCTGGACTGACCTCTGGTCCGTTGTTTTTAGAAATACCTTGGAATCTTGTCGGATCATCGTAAGTGTCTAAGTATTCTATTATATATTGTTGTATTTTTCCCGAGACTTGTGGTCTACTTGGCACAGCCAGTCCCAGTAGAAAATATATATCTGTTATTATTATATGTTAACTGAATAAAAGTATTGTGTTATGAACAACATCTATACAATCTATCTTTAGCCCCTCGAACATACCCAGCTGGTACGCCTCATTAGTTCGGTCATAGCCTAAGGCACGCTAACAAAGTTTAATTACCTTAGGGCCAGAGTTTATCTCCCCTGTAAAGGGAGAATAAAGGCATCTACAACAACATCACCCAAATACCATAAAATTACACCTTACAACAACTGGTGGCCGTTGGAAAAACTGGGTCGAGAGGGCTAGATAAAAATAGTAGATTGAAATAAAATGGCTTTACCAGAGGAAAAAATGACTTCCCTATCAACAGTACTTGAAATTGCAAAAATTATACCAGAATACGCGGGAAATTCAGACGTAGATGAGTTTATCGAAAAATTAAAAATTTTAGACGAACTAACTGAATCGTTTGAGGATAAGGTCAAAGAGCAATGCGTTGCAGCCAGATTAAAGGGAAGCGCCCTTAAGCATTTTGAGGCAATTAAGGAAAAAGAGCCCAAAGACATCAGTGCTCTAATTGAATCTTTTAAAACAAGATTCATAGAGACAAGCATCTCCGAAAGGCTAAGAACAGAGGTAGTGACATTCAATACCTCAACTAGTATCAGGGAATATGCAGACAAAATTTGTAGATCCGTATGCTTACAATTAGAGAAAGGCGGAAATGACAAGACAGTAAAGAAAGTACAACTACATACTTTTACCCAAGGGTTACCAAAAAAGTTATTAAGACTAATATTATCACGGAAACATGAAAATTTAGAGCAGGCTATAATACTAGTCGAAACAGAGGTAAAAATTGACGAAGCTATGAAAAAGTTTGATCAGATGTCAATAAATAACACAGGAGCCCAAGAAAGTATAAAATATGAACGGGGACAGAAAAGGGTGAGCTTTGAGGAGCCAAATCGTGAACCAAAAAGGCGCGACGGAGGCCGAGGGTCGCCGTCTAGGGAAATAGCTGACAGATTCCACGACCTTGAGAGATTAGCAGCTAATAACTATAGAAAATATGGGCACCCTCCCCCACCAAAGACAGATAGTTGGGGAACCAACAATGAAAGATCAAAAATATTTAGAAGTAACCAGAAAACAAACAAACAATTTAAGAGAAAATTTTATTGCTATTATTGTAGCAAACAAAACCATTATGCAGCAGATTGCTGGCATAGAATACGCAAAGAAGGCCAGACGTACAAGACAAACCATCAGTTCAGAACGCAGGGGCCAGAAATTTAGGAAGGCAGGGAACAAATAATACTTGGCAAACACCTAATAATGTTCCTGAATTTAGGCCTAGGAGGCAAACGGTTAAGAATACCCAGGTTCAAAGTAGCAATGCTGACGAAAACTGGGATAACCCCAGAAACTTTTGGCTAAACAGTGGGCATGTAAACGGAGAAACTAGCCTGTAAGGGTCGACAGAGCTGTTTCCTTACAAAGACACCTATATAGTTTAGAATGTTGCGATACAAATGCAAATAATAATAGTCTACCGATTTTGCGTTGTTTTAAAATTGAGTGTTTTCAAAATTCACCATGTTTACTAGATACAGGTGCATCTAAATCATTACTTCGAGAGGAAGTTTTTAATAGGTTTCCTCCTAGTGTCAAAAATCGCGTAAGCAGATGCCAGAATACCATGAAATCAGTGACAGGGCACAGGCTGACAATCTTGGGAGAATGTCCATTAAAATTTAGCACAGGAGATAAAGAAATAACAGTAACAGTGATAATATGCAAGCAGCTACCATTTCCTTGTATTCTAGGAGTAGATGCCATCAGAAAATATGGGATCATATGGGAACCCATATCTGATACAATAACCATAAACCAGGCAAATGAAAATAATAGGCAAAATTGCGTAACAATAGATAACGAAAGCGACGATTCGAATTATAACCTAAAAATAAGCGGAAAATCACAATAGAAGGGGGAACGACAGCTCAAGTTCTAGCGACATTAAATACAAAAGAAGGAAAGATTAAAACAATGGATGCCATGATAGGAGGATATACCATAAAAGAATACCCAATGATTTTCGTGAAAAATCAAGTTATAAAAATTGAAAATGGTTTAACATACTTAAAACTATCAAATCTAAGTAATAATAAAGTAAAACTGAACCAGATAGAACTTGGATCAGAGGAAAATATTTCAAATTCAGGAATAAAATCTCTAAACAGTCCAGAATTAGGCGTAAATTTCACTAGCCACGAACAATTATCCTCATTAAAACCGCAACCACAAGAAAAGTATGGAATGTCGAAAACGGATTTTTTGCAACAATTTGATTTCAAACATTTACCGGAAAACGTAAAAACTCGGGTGGAAAATATTCTTTGGGATTTCAAATGGACTTTTGCAAGACACAAAGCGGATTACGGATTAACTCACTTAATCACGCACAAGATATCAACAGAGGCCCCTCCAATCAAAAAGTCACCGCATAAAACACCTTATCATTTAAAACCATGGCTAGAAAGCCAAATAAGGGAAATGGAAGATCAGGGAATAATTAAAGAAAGTGTTAGCGATTGGTGTTTTCCACTAGCAATAGTCAGGAAAAAAGATAACACCTCGAGATTATGTATAGATTTTAGAGCACTAAATGCCATCACGGTAAAAGACGTGATGAAGTTACCAAGAATTGACACGATTTTAGATTCGCTAGGAGGTACAAAATATTACACTAGTTTTGAATTAATAGCAGGATATTGGCAAATCGCTTTAGATGCAGAAACAAAGCATAAAGCTACAGTAATCTTAGACGATGGAAGAACGTTCACATTTGAACGCATGCCTTTTGGCTTATCATTTAGTCCAAAATTTTAGTCGACTAATGAATTTGGTGTTAAAAGATAACGAACCAGGAGGAAAAAAATACCTTGGCTTATTTAGATGATGTAATTTTGTTTAATGAAAACCTGGAAGACCACTTGGTCGGACTTAGAAAAATACTGGAAAAGTTTGAAAAAGCAGGCTTAAAATTAAAACCAGAAAAGTTAAAAATAGTAGTACCAAAATTAGTTTTTCTTGGACACCTGATAAACCAAGGTACTATTTCACCAAATCCAGAAAAATTTAGTCATAGAAAATTTACAGCCTCCTAAAGGTAAAAAAAGCTGCAGATCAGTTTGTGTTTTGTTAAGCTATTTCAGACGATATATTAAAAATTATGCAACAATAGCGCAAACTTTGACAAACCTTTTGAAAAAATCAGGTAAATTCAAATGTCCAGCGGACGCAAAACAAGCGCTAAATGAAATAAAAAGGCAATTATTACTGGCACCAATACTTAAACTACCAGATTTGTCACAAGACTTCTGTTTGCAAACAGATGCTTCGGGGTACGGTATAGGAGCCATATTATTAAACATAAATTCTGAAGGAGTAGAATCAATAGTCCAATACGCCAGCAGGTCACTGTCGGAGGCAGAGAGAAAATATTCGACAGTTGAAAGGGAATGTTTAGCAGTTGTTGTTTTTACAGAATATTTTCGACCATTTTTACTTGGGAAAAAATTCATTTTACGCGTAGACCAAAAATCATTAATTTGGCTACATACGATGCAAAATACTTCAGCCCGGCTGACACGGTGCATACTACGTCTGCAAGCATATTCATATACCCCAATATATATAAAGGACCGTACAAACATTTTACCAGACTATTTGTCACGAAATCCAGATACGAAAGGAAATTTGACAACAACCATCCAGAACGAACTGGAAGGGCTAGAAATACTATCTAATGAAAATATTTCGAATCATCAAGATAAAGATGATTTTTGTTTAGCGATGAAATCCTTTTTATCAAAAGGAACGGAACTGCCAGAGCACTTTAAACATTTTTTAAAGGACTTAGATAATTTTGATCTTGACGAAAGTAAAAATCTTTTGGTAAGATATCATAGACCATCGCAAGAATATAGAAAAAATGACTTAATTATTCCAGTAATTCTAAAATCAGTGGAAGGAGAAATTTTACAGATGGCACATGCAACGATTGGCTGTCACATGGGAGAAGCAAAAAATATGGGGAGGCTAAAAAGAAATTTCTATTTCCCAAAAATGTTCTCAAAAGTAAAAGCTTTCATACAAAGCTGCCAAGAGTGTGCCAAACAAAAGTAGCCACCAAAGCCCCCTAGGGCCGAATTAGGTCTCTACCCCACCCCTTCATGGGTAGTGGAATTAATGTCAATAGACATTTGGGGAACAGGAGGAAGTTTCCAGGAAAGGAAACACGTGAGTACTAATCATAGTCGACCATTTTAACTAATACTTATACGCTTTTCAAATTGAAGACGAAAAGACAAAAACAATTGCGAAAGTTTTGGTCAATCGCCTATTTTTGGAACACGGAATTTTTCCTAGAGTTTTACTTAGCGACAATGGGCCATGTTTTAGAGCCAAATTATTAGACGAAATTACAGAATATCTGGATGTGAAACGATGGTTTACGTCGTCTTATATGGCAGCAGCTAATGGAAAGGTTGAACGTAAACATAGGGAATTAGCTTACATGCTGGGAATACATGCAAGAGAGGAAAATGAAAATTGGGATGAACATTTACCATTTGTAGTCTTTCCAATAAATACGGCTTTTTCACGTTCCTTAAAAGAAACGCCATTTTTTTTGCAACATCTAAGAGATCCCAGAATTTGTTTAGATCAAATACAAAATGATAGAATATATTACAACCTAGACCAATATAAGCAAGAAATGGTGATGCGAATGAAAAAAGCTATGGAACAAGTTAAAGACAATCTGGAAGATGCGAAAACAGAACAAAAAGAAAAATATGACCGAACAAGCAAAAATAAAACAAATTACTGTTTAGGAGACTTGGTTTACGTATACAAAACCAACCTGGAAGGGAAAAAAAGTTAAAACCGAAATGGGATGGGCCCTGCAGAATTGTAAAAATTCTACCAAATAACTTAACATATGTTCTAAAGCATCAGTATAAGGAAAAGGAAGAAGTAGTACACCATAATAGAATAAAAAAGGATATTATTCAAGACCGTGGAAAACAGAGCCTATTCTTTCAGACGAAGAAATAGAGGAAACCATTTCACCAGTATATATCAGAAGACCATATGAATTTTATGACCTTTTTAATGACCACAAAGGTTGGGAGGAGTGGAAGGAGTATTTAGCCCAGTCTTCGCTACAAACTCTCCACAACAAACAAGAGAAAAAGGGAAATAGTCGCTGCTAGTCGCACTAGCGATGAAGAACATCAAACACAACACAAGGGTTTAAAACGTGATAAACCAAAGGTAAAATCCACAGAGGAAGAAAAATTGGAATGAACCAATGAATTATCTGATTTTCATACATTAGACTCACCTACAGTCTTAACACAAAAATGGATTTTGGAACAAATGCCATCTACCAGACGCGAACTAACAGAAAGTGACACCGATAATTCTTCTACAGAAACCGATATCACTAAACCTGAGCCATCCTTAAGAAAACCCTCCTTAAGAGAGAAATTATGGAGAAAAGTAAAGAAACCAGAAGGACAGCAACAAGTTCCTTCGTCAGCAGCACAAGTAGCTAAGTCACTTATGAAAAAGGCCAAACATCAGGAGAAACAAAGATTAAAGATATTTGACGAGGCAACAAAACCGCGCTCGGATTCAGAGCCTTGTAAACCACACTATAGAGACCACGGAAAAACTTGCAAATATTATAAAGAAGAGAAGCAAAAATTTGGGGTCCAAAATTCGGACCAGAAAACGGAGAAAGGCAGAACAAGCGTAGCCCCCAGCAGATTAATATTTGAATAAGATAATTATAACGGAAAAAAATAATAAATAAAAATAAAACGAGTAAAAAGCCTCTAAAGAAATATCTATATTTTCCTTTTTTTTAATCGCTATGTAAATAACATCAAAGTTTTCCTTCAAATATATATCGCCAGTAAAAATTATTACCGTCACGTAGAAAAAAATTTAAAATGTTTTAGCCTAAATACTCGTAAGTTCCAAGAAAAGAAATAAGCTCCGATCTGAAGTGACATCATAGCTTCCTGCAAAAATTTTGTTTCCAAGACAAGATAAAACTTCGCGAATAATGTAATGACAAGACTTGTCAGAACGAATTAGGCTACGTTTCATAAAAGAAATTAAGTAAGGCTACGTAACTTTTAAATAGGTGTAGTGAAACTAATTAAATTACACATATTTAGAATCAGCATTAAAAGGCAATTCTTTTTATATGTACATCGAAAAAAAAATATATTTTGGGGGGATAATTAAAAAAAACGAAGGAGGTTAGTCTACTGAAATAGGGTCATTGGAAGCTATGCTGGTCTCTCGTTGTTAAGAAATGCGAAGCATCTTCTAACCTTTGACTCTCTGAGGTGACACTTTCAGTCGAATTTGAAAAAAATTGTTTTGAAGAAATTTAAAAATAATTATAATGGGAAAGGCAGCAAGAGTTTACATTAGGTGTGCACTACATGTACAAGCTAGCTCTAATCTTGTTATAAATAGTAGAAGATATAATAAATTAAACACTTATCAATAAGGACGGTATATATAAACAAGAAGCCGTAGATAAAATGGGTCACAAGTTAAAGTATAGCACAGTATAAGACAAAGTTTTCTCGGGTATAAATAATTTCACACATTAAATCAATTCACGACACACCATTAACAGAAATAACCAGGGCGAGGAAATTGCAGGTGAAAGACACCAATGACAGGACAATTGGAATTTAAAAACGAAACTGCTAAACGTCTTGTCATTGGGGGGGGGGGTGCACCAAGCTAACCAAATGTATATCAGAAATAAAGGTCAAACTGGAGAAGGTTTGAGCTGAATTTTCGGCAAGATTCTAGGACATGCTAGGAAAATAGCATGTTCCAATAATTTTACACGGGCACTAAACCCATAAACTTGTAGAACAGGGTAATCGTCAAAATATCACGAAAGGGACAAATTGCACTCAATGACTATATAAAACTAAAGCGCAAATTAAACTGAGGATAAATACCAGACGTGAATAAAATAAAAGATTATAGGGAAACCACAGTGGGTACTGATAACCCCTATCACTAAACAAAATTTGGCACGAACTAGGCATTATTTTTTTGTAAAGTACCGTAGATAAAGAATCTGAGTTTGCGATGAAAACCACACAATTTTGCGGAAATCAGGATATCGCAAAAACGTAAATTCTGATGAAGAAATGAAAACTAGCAAAAGTAGGGCAAAACTCAATTAAAAATGTTCTACAAAAATCAGCTGAAAAAATACAGTACTTTTCTAACACAAACACTTTTCGACAGAAAAATTTGAATAATGTCAAAAAATACAGGTTGCAAAAATTAGACACCCCCCCCCCAACTTTTAAAAATAAGGAGATAATGAATTTGACCATAGAAGGGCAATCAGCATAAAAACTTGTTAAGGTTATTGAAAAAAACATGAAACATATAAATATAGGCTTTAAAAAAAGACATATTTTACTGAAAAAGCGGAAAAAGACTTGAAAAAAACCCTTAGGCTTCATTGAAATAAAGAATAAAAAAGAGAAGGGTTCAAGTTGAAAATATAGTCAGACAAAATTAAAGAAGAAGAAACTGAATGGAGTCAGTTAAACTCTGTGATACGCACATATTGAACTGACCGAACGAGACTAGTATGAAAATTGTA
>JAQQPU010000960.1:29276-57049 GCA_029168905.1 Artemia sp. Kazakhstan ARC1039
TCTGGAGTAAAAATTTGCACACACATTTTTAGGTCCATTTGCTAATTAGGCTCAGGAATGAAGCTGAAGCTTATCTAATTATGCAAAACGTATCCAAGCTTAAGGGCTCTGGAGTAAAAATTTTCACGGACCTTTCTCTAGCACTTAACGCTTTGCGCACAGGATTCCTTACTAAAGCAAAAGAGATGAAGGAGTCTGGATTGATTATTGCTCCTCAGAACTAATCAATAATTGAATAGAAATTAGTGATATGAGCCTATATTTACAAGGTTTTGTAAAGTATTTTGTTTATTTGGAGTTTAGTGGGTTTGTTTGTTAAGTTAGTTGATAACGTATGATTGTTTGAGGATTATGAATATTTTATTTTCGGATTCCCGTTTGTAAAATGCCATGATGAATGTTCCCCTAAGGTTTGTTCTTAATTTTTTTTTTATCAATATGCCTAACTTTTATATTTTATTTCCTTCCTTTGTGCCATATTATTCCTGATTTTTCTTATATAAGGTTTTCATGTTATAAAGTATATAATATATATTTGTTTCTTTCAGATGAAGTTCTGGTTACATTTGTATCTCCTTTGACTTTCCGTATGGTTGGTAAGTCACTTTATATAAATGAATACACCCATGACCGAGATAATGGATGATATGCTTCGCAAATTCGCGAATAAAGGCGCTGGTTTTAGAGTAGCATTTTTGAACTGTCACGAGCTACTAAATATTTTTAATTAGATATCCCTGTTTATTTCTTGTAATGATAAGATTTCTTCGCCTCTTGTGAAACATTTTTGAATGATTCGATGAAGATGTTTATTAACAAACAGGAATATACCTTTTTTTCACAAGAATCAGATTAATAAGAGACAGGGATAAGGTTTTTTCATTAAATCAACAATTAGTCAGATCTATGTTTGAGTTTTCGGCAGTTAATATAGGTGCGAATGGTATGGAAATATTTTGTTATGTATTTTACCGGCCTCCAAGTTCTCCTGCTTCAAAATTCATTGAACTTCTTGATGATTTTATGCTTATTGCTTCGAAAAGTACCTAAAAATTGTTATCATGTGTGAATCTAATATTGATTTATATAATTCCAATAATTCCAATGGTAACTTCCAGGGAATCTCTTCTGATGGGGCTGACTTGTTATCAGTTTGCCTGTCTGGTGGTCTCTTACCAGCTTGTGTAGTCCCAACAAGAATAAGGAAAGGTTCTTCTTCCCTTATTGATAATTTGTTTAAGAATCTGGAACTAGATTCTAGTGATGTGGTTATTGAAGATGTCTTGGCCATTTGATGCTTGTGACTGATCTTCACTTAATTACAGAGTTTAATAGGCCTACTAAAAAAAATAAAAATAAGAGTGACTAGTAAAAATTTTAAGATCAGCATAAAGACAACACTGCACTGGAGCATTTGTTAACACTAAAGGGTCTCCCAAGAAGACATAGGAAATAATTAACAAGTGCTTAGGAAGCATAGGACCCATGATCTTCCTGATAAATTAATAGCCGAAGATGGAACTAAACTTTGGAGATGGAGCCGAAGATGGAACTACACGGAAAGTGGAAGTCATCAATACATTAAATGTACACTTTGCAAAAATCGGCGAGGAAACCGCGCCAACTGCTGGAAACGACCAGGCCCGTCATCTGGAAAATGAAACTGGAGAGGACTTTCAATCATATCTAAACCCGTCTCACGATTGCTCCATTTTTCTTACTCCTGTAACCTCAGATGAACTATTACTTACAACGAAGCTTTAAAAGAACGGATCTTCGGAAGGGATTGACGGGTCATTTACTGATCTGATTAAGTGCCTAGCGCCAAATATTGTAATCCCGCTTTCCCATGTGTTCAACCTCTGTTTTAAAACTGGAGGATTTCCTTCTTGTTTGAAGTCTGTAAGAATTATCTATTTGTATAAAGGAGGGGATCCGAAGAACCCAACAAACTATCAGCCGATTTCAAATCCTGTTTACATTTGGAAAGTTGCTCGAAAATTGCCTATATAACCGTATAGTCAGCTTTCTAATGAAACCTAGATTTTTTAGTCCAATGCATTTTGGGTTCCACAAGTCTCACTCTACTGAGCATGCTGTTATGGCAATGACTCAGTTTGTTCATGACGCCCTCGATGAAGGTGACATTCCTGCTACAATTTTTATAGGCATTAAAAAGCTATTTGATAGGATTTCTCATAAAATATTGCATACTAAACTTGATAACTGCAATATAAGAGGCCCAGTTAATGACTTAGTAATGTCGTACTTAAAAAAACCGAAATCAGTATGTCGACGGAGGCAATACTTCTTCCTCATCAATATCTCAATCTCAGTCAGTTGGAGTTCCACAAGGCTCTATTTCAGGTCCACTGCTATTTCTTATTTGTGTGAATGATATCAGTAACAATATCAAAGATATTGGCCTTAACACATTACTCGCCGATGACACAGAATGCAATATTAGCAGCCCCGACTCTAGATCTTTGAAGCTCAGGATGGAATCAGCATTAAAGAGGCTTATCTTATGGTTTTCGAGAAATAAATTGTCTATTAATTGTGCTAATACAAAATATCATCGCCTTCTCTTGTACTGGGAGAACCGCACCGGAGATCATGACGATTAATATTCAGGGCCTACCCATAGAAATTGAAAGAGTTTATAATATTAAATATCTTGGGATAATAATGGATTCAAATTTATCATTTAAAGGCCATGTAATTTATCTTTGAATGAAACTGTCAAGAAATATTGGTATGATGAATCACCTGAAATTTATTCTGCCGTTTTTAGCCCTGAAATCTCTTTATCATCCTCTAGTACATTCATATATAAATTACTATTCCATTATTTTTTTGAATACTTTAAAACTCATATTCTTCCTTCTCAGAGGCAACAAAATAAAGATATGTGTATATTGAAAAATTGCCTCCCTACACTGTATTCTTACCCTGGTAAATCGTCAAAAAAAAGTGTGTATCAAATTTTAATCTTCCACTGGATCTTTTCCTTCTTTCCATTCTGTTCTTTATATGATAGAACATGTTCAATGTCTTTTGCCTGATTATTTCTATTAGTATATTTTCTCAGGATGAAAATCAGGTTTTACATCCTTATTCAAACCATGGCAGTTCTTTAGTTCGTCAGGCTTTAATAAAATCTGAAAGGTCCCGTTTTTCACCATGGCATAGCATTATATATAATTGGAACAAATTTCGTAGTTTTATAGATCTGAATAAATCTTTGGTTAATAATAAAATTAGATTAAAGAATCACTTAATTAGTAACTATTGATTTAATTTCTGGGGTGGATAGTCCTCATTTTACTTTATTTATTTTTTATTTAGTTATTTTGAATTTATTGCGAGCTTTGTTTTTTGCTACCATATGGAGAGCTGAAGAGCCATCTTTTTATTCCAGTATCTGGAGATAGTATTATTTATTTATTGTTGAGTGTATAAACCCACACACTGTGGGTAATTAATTTGATAGTCTGGTGAAAAGATTTTTTATGGATTAATAAAGAACTTGAATAAGTAAAGGTTATTTTACATAAGGAGTGGAGTGCAATCCTCAGCATTACTCCTTTGGAGCAATGCTGTAAGAGTAAGAGGGTTTGGAGGCCACCTCCAAACCCTCTTACAGTTTACAAGATTCCCACAAGCTTGATTATATATAAATAAACAAAAGGCCCTACATTGTCTATATACGCTAGACTACAGACACTGTTTTCTGAAAGTTATAGAATCATATACTTGGGGAAAGGCATCCCCCCACACTAGGTCCACATATTACTCACATATTAAACAAACTTCCAGCACTGGCGTTATAACGCAAGAACAAAAGCGAATGTCTGTAAACCATGTGCCACTGAAACCATGTGCCACTCTCCTCTTATATTCAGAATATAAAAGTGAAACTATAAACTATAGTGCTAGAAGCTCCAAGGACCCTGATGTGGCGAATTCGTCTGTTCATTCAGTTGCTGCTCAACAAATTTTTAAATGCCTTTGAAAATGTGAAAACAATTTTCACATGATATTATCATATCTGCTTTATGGAATACAAGAATATCATCTTGTAAAGGTGTAAAAGATGACACCTTTATTCATCAGTTTTATACCTTACGTTAAGAAGGAAAACAGACAAAAAGAAGAAAGAAAATGCTAATAAGTTAGCCTAATCTAGGTTGCCAAAAAAAAATCAGCACAGAAATGACAAAATATGAATAGACATGATCTGTCCACAGATTTTTAAATGCCTTTGAAAATATGAAAAAAAATTTCACACAATATTATCATATCTGCTTTATGGAATAAAGCATATTCCATATCAACCTATCCATTCAACCTCCTTTACCACCTCTTCCTTAAAATTTGTTGTTGGTTACAGCTTCAAACACAGGCATAAATCAACTAACCTTAGAGGGTCATCCAGGTCAGAATCAATGCTATCAGCATCTGAGTCAGCATTTTCAACAAATGTATGATCAACTAACATTGGTGCAATGTCTGCTTCACTTTCATCAGAGCTGATGTCTACAGCTGGATCTATAAGTGAAGCTTCAGTTTTGAATGTATTTAGTCCAGATGAGCTAGCTTCATTTCCTAGAACATAAACAGCAATAAAAGGATAATAGGCAACACTGGGATAGTTAAATCAGAATTTGTTTTGAAGCATACAGGAGTATACAAGTACACAGAGGGGGGCTACCCTCCAATATTGGTTCCAAGCATCCTTCCTTCCTCAAAACCTGTAGCTTACAAATGCAGATTTTGTGATTTATACAGTTATGCAATAATACAAACTTTTTTAGAACAAAAAATAAATGAAAAGAGAATTACACTACATAATCAATTAGTAAGAATTTGGAAGGCAGCACCTAGGCCAGTGGTTTGCAGCTTACAGGCTGCAAAACATGGTTTGCAGCCTGTAAAAAGTGGTTTGCAGCCATATGCAGCTCTTGATAAACTCTTTGTCATTCTGATTATTCATGTACTACAATCAAATACGCATCTAATCGCAAACTAGTCAAAATAAACAATTGGATATTTAGGATGTGCTTCATAATTCATAAACATATTTTTACCCTAATGCATCTTAAAGCTTTGTTATTGATTTATTCCCATAAAATTTGATGCATGATTAAATAACAATATTACTGCTCTACTTGAGCATGCATCACATCTCATCATACAATCAAACTACTTATGAAGAATTATTTAGTGCTAAATATTCAGGGCAAGGGTTGTAAGTTATGCCCTGGGGGCATATAAGGTTTTTATAGAAAGCGTTGTTGTAGAAACTTCAAAAAGGGCTCATTCGATTGGAGATTGAAATGGCTAGTATCCTTTTTAATCGTCGAAATTGATTGGAAGGCAACTAACACCCCTCTCACACCCACCTTTTCCCCAAACACATCCAATCAAAATTTTTAGATACTCATTTTGTTCAACGTAGTTGAAAATTTTGGAAATTATGTCCTTAAGGATGACACCTCCCCCCCACAGCCATCAGGACAAGGGTTGTAAGTTATCCCCTGGGGACACATAGGGCTTTTATAGAAAGCGATGTAGTAGAAACTTCAAAAAGGGCTCATTCAATTGGAAATTGAAAGGGCTAGTGCCCTTTTTAAGTCGAAAGTGATTGAAGGGCAACTAACCCCCCTTTCATCCCCACCATTTCCCCAAATCCATCCAATCAAAATTTTGAGATATTCATTTTGTTCAACATAGTTGAAAATTCTGGAAATTAGGTCTTTGAGGATGATAACCCCCTCAGAGCCCTCAGGGCAAGGGTTGCAAGTTATGCCCTGGGGGCATATAAGGTTTTTGTAGAAAGTTTGGTCATAGAAACTTCAAAAAGAACTCATTTGATTAGAAAATGAAAGGGAAAGTGCCCCTTTTAATAGTCAACAATGAATGGAGAGGAACTAAGCCCCCTCTCACACCAACCATTTTCCCAAACACATTCAATCAAAGTTTAGAGATAGATATTTTGTTCAACGTAGTTGAATCCTGGAAATTATGTATTTGAGGATGACAAACCCCCCAGATCCCCCAGGGCAACGGTTGTAAGTTATGCCCTGGGGGCACATAAGGTTTTTTATAGGAAGCGTTGTTGTAGAAACTTCAAAAGGGGCTCATTCAATTGGAAATTGAGAGGGCTAGTGCCCTTTTTAATAGTCGAAAGTGATTGGAGGGTAACTAACCCCCCTCTCACACGCACCATTTCCCCAATCCCATCCTATCAAAATTTTCAGATAGTCATTTTGTTCAACATAGTTGAAAGTTCTAGAAATTAGAACTGGTATTGGAGGAATAATACCCCCCCCTCAAGCCCATCATTTCCCCAAATACTTCAGATCAACGTTTTGATATAGCCATTTTGTTGAAGGTAGTTGAAGGGTCCGAAAATTAAGTCTTTGAGTAAACCGATCCCCCATAGCCCTTAGTGCTAAGGTTCTAAGTTATGCTCTGGGGCCATAAAAGGTTTTTATAGAAAGCGATGTTGTAAAAACTTCAAAAAGGGCTCATTCAATTGGAAATTGAAAGGGATAGCACCCTTTTTAATAATCGAAAGTGATTAGAAGGCAACTAACACCCCTTTCACGCCCACCATTTCCCTAAACATATCCAACCAAAATTTTGAGATAGTCATTTTGTTCAATGCAGTTGAAAGTTTTCGAAATTATATCTTTGAGCAGGACACTCCCCCACAGTCTTCAGGGCAAGGGTTATAAATTATGCCCTGGGGGCATATAAGGTTTTTATTGAAAGCTTTCTCATAGAAACTCGATTGGAAATCCAAAGGGCTAGTGCCCATTTTAATAGTCGAAAGTGATTTGAGGGCAACTAACCCCACTCTCATGCCCACCTTTTCCCCAAACACAACCAATGAAACTTTTTAGATAACCATTTTGTTGAACATAGTTGAAAGTTTTGGAAATTAGTTCCTTAAGGATGACATACCCCCCTCCATAGCCGTCAGGGCAAGGGTTGCCTGGGGGCATATATGGTTTTATAGAAAGCGATGTTGTAGAAACTTCAAAAAGGGCTTATTCGATTAAAAATTGAAAGGGCTAGTGCCCTTTTTAATAGTCGAAAGTGATCGAAGGGCAACTACGCCTCTTCTCACGCCCACTATTTCCCCTAACCCATCCAATCCAAATTTTGAGATATCCATTTTGTTCAACATAGTTGAAAATTCTAGATATTAGGTCTTTGAGGATGACCACCCCCCTCGGAGCCCTCAGGGCAAGAATTGTAAGTTATGCCCAGGGGGCATATAAGTTTTTTTTAGAAAGTCTAGTCATAAAAACTACAAAAACAGCTCATTTGATTGGAAATTGAAAGGGCTAGTGCCCCTTTTAATAGTCGAAAGCGAATGGAGAGCAACTAATCCCCCCTTACACCCACCATTTCCCCAAATACATTCAATCAAAGTTTAGATATAGCCATTTTGTTCAACGTAGTTGAAAGTTCTGGAACTTATGCATTTGAGGATGACAAAACCCCCAAAGCCCCCATGGCAAAGGTTGTAAGTTATGCCCTGGGGGCTATAAGATTTTTATAGATAGCGTTGTTGTAGAAACTTCAGAATGGGCTCCTTCAATTGGAAATTGAGAAGGCTAGTGCCCTTTTTAATAGTCTAAAGTGATTGGAGGGTAACTAACCCCCCTCTCACACCCACCATTTCTCCAAACACATCCAATCAAAATTTTCAGATAAACATTTTGTTCAACGTAGTTGAAAGTTCTTGAAATTAGAACTGGAATCGGAGGACGAATACCCTCCCCCTCAAACTTATCATTTCCCCAAACATTTCCGATCAACATTTTGATATATCCATGTTGTTCAACGTAGTTGAAAGGTCCGGAAATTTGAGGATGAAACCCCCCCCCCAATAGCCCTCAGGAAAGGGTCGTAAGTTATGCCCTTGGGGCGTATAAGGTTTTTGTAGAAAGTTTTGTCGTGGAAGCTTCAGAAAGGGCTCAGTCGATTGGAAATTGAGAGGACTAGTACCTTTTTTATTAGTCGAAAGTAATCAGAGGGCAAATGCCCCCCCCCACCACGTCCGTCATTTCCCCAACAACTTCTAATCAAATTTTGAGATAGCCATTTTGTTCAACGTATTAAAAGAGCTCATTCGATTGGAAATTGAAAGAGCTAGTGTCCTTAATGTTTTTGAGGAGGATACTCTCCCCATAGCCCTCAGGACAAGGGTTGTAAGTTATGCTCTAGGGCATATAAGGTTTTTATAGAAAGCTTTGCCGTAGAAACTTCAAAAAGGGGTCATTTGATTGGAAATTCAAAGGGCTGGTGCCCTTTTTAATAGTCGAAAGTGATTGGAGGGCAACTAACCCCCCTCTCAAGCCCACCTTCTCCCCACACATATCCAATCAAAATTTTGAGATATTCATTTTGTTCAACGTAGTTGAAAGTTCTGAAAATTATGTCTTTGAGGATGACACCCTCCCCCCACAGTCCTTAAAACAAGGGTTGTAAGTTCTGCCATGGGAGCATATAAGGTTTTTATAGAAAGCGTTGTCGTAGAAACTTCAAAAAGGGCTCATTCGATTGGATATTGAAATGGCTAGTGCCCTATTTAATAGTCGAAAGTGATTAGAAGGCAACTAACAGCCCTCCCACGCCCACCATTTCCCCTAACACATCCAATCAAAATTTTCACATAAACATTTTGTTCAACATAGTTGAAAGTTCTGGAAATTAGAACTAAAATCGGAGGACGAATACCCCCCCCCTCAGGCCCATCATTTCCCAAAACACTTCCGATCAACGATTTGATATAGCCATTTTGTTGAAGGTAGTTGAAGGGTCCCAAAATTATGCCTTGAGTAAGACGACCCCCCCCCCAACCCTCAGTGCTAAGTCGTCATAGAAACTTCAAAATAATTTCTTTGGAGAGCCCTATTGTCCTTTTTAATAGTCGAAAGTAATCAGAGGGAGAATCATCCCCCCATGCCCATCATTTCTCCAAACATTTCCGATCAACATTTTGATACATCGATGTTGTTCAACGTAGTTGAAAGGTCAGGAAATTTGAGGATGACACCCCCCCCACTATAGTAATCAGAATGTAATCAGAAAGTAATATAGTATTCGAAAGTAATCAGAGGGCAAATACCCCCCCCACGTCCATCATTTCCCCAACCACTTCTAATCAAATCTTGAGATAGCCATTTTGTTCAACGTATTAAAAGAGCTCATTCGATTAGAAAATGAAAGAGCTAGTGCCCTTTATGTTTTTGAGGAGGATACTCCCCCCACAACCGTAAGGACAAGGGTTTTAAGTTATGCTCTGGGGCATAAAAGTTTTTATACAAAGCTTTGCCGTAGAAACTTCAAAAAGGGCTCAGTTGATTGGAAATTCAAAGGGCTGGTGCCCTTTTTAATAGTCGCAAGTGATTGGAGGGCAACTAACCCCCCTCTCAAGCCCACCTTTTCCCCACACACATGCAATCAACATTTTGAGATAGTCATTTTGTTCAAGATAGTTGAAAGTTCTGGAAATTATGTCTTTGAGGATGACACCCTCCCCCCGCAGCCCTTAAGACAAGGGTTGTAAGTTATGCCCTGGGGGCATGTAAGGTTTCTACAGAAAGCGTTGTCGTAGAAACTTCAAAAAGGGCTCATTCGATTGGATATTGAAATGGCTAGTGCCCTATTTAATAGTCGAAAGTGATTAGAAGGCAACTAACACCCCTTCCACGCCACCATTTCCCCAAACACATCCAATCAAAATTTTCCCATAAACATTTTGTTGAACGCAGTTGAAAGTTCTGGAAATTAGAACTAAAATCGGAGGACGAATACCCCCCCCCCTCAAGCCCATCATTTCCCTAAACACTTCCGATCAACGTTTTGATATAGCCATTTTGTTGAAGGTAGTTGAAGGGTCCCAAAATTATGTCTTTGAGAAAGACGACCCCACCTCCCCCAACCCTTTGTGCTAAGTCGTCATAAAAACTTCAAAATAATTTGTTTGGAGAGCCCTATTGTCATTCTTAATAGTCGAAAGTAATCAGAGGGAGAATCACCCCCCCCCCCCATGCGCATGATTTCTCCAAACATTTCCGATCAACATTTTGATATATCGATGTTGTTCAACGTAGTTGAAAGTCAGGAAATTTGAGGATGACACCACCCCCCCCCAACAGCCCTCAGGAAAGGGTCATAAGTTATGCCCTTGGGGCATATAAGTTTTTATAGAAAGTTTTGTTGTAGAAGCTTCAAAAAGGGCTCAATCGATTTGAAATTGAGAGGACTAGTGCCTTTTTTATTATTCGAAAGTAATCAGAGGGCAAATGCTCCCCCACGTCCATCATTCCCCAACTACTTCTAATCAAATTTTGAGATAGCAATTTTGTTCAACGTATTAAAAGGGCTGATTCAATTGGAAAATGAAAGAGCTAGTGCCCTTTATGTTTTTGAGGAGGATACTCCCCCCAAAGCCCTCAGGACAAGGGTTATAAGTTATGCCCTGGGGCATATAAGGTTTTTATAGAAAGCTTTGTCATAGAAACTTCAAAAAGGGCTCGTTTGATTGGAAATTCAAAGGGTTGGTGCCCTTTTTTATAGTGAAAAGTGATTGGAGGGCAACTAACCCCCCTCTCAAGCCCACTTTTTCCCCACACACATCCAATCAAAATTTTGAGATAGTCATTTTGTTCAACGTAGTTGAAAGTTCTGGAAATTATGTTTTTGAGGATGACACCCTCCTCCCCCACAGCCCTTAAGACAAGGGTTGTAAGTTATGCCCTGGGGGCATACAAGGTTTTTATAGAAAGCATTGTCGTAGAAACTTCAAAAAGGGCTCATTCGATTGAATATTGAAATGGCTAGTGCCCTATTTAATAGTCGAAAGTGATTAGAAGGCAACTAACACCCCTTCCACGCCCACCATTTCCCCAAACACATCCAATCAAAATTTTGAGATAGCCATTTTGTTCAATGCAGTTGAAAGTTCTGGAAATTATATCTTTCAGCAGGACACTCCCCCCACAGTCTTCAGGGTAAGGGTTATAAGAAAAAATGCAAATGAATTTACTGAAAAAATGTGCATTGTCAGTTTAATATACATATGCTGATATTTATTCCTTGAAATCTTAATTAATTTTTGATTTCTTAAAGTTATAAAGTGAAAACATTTAAAAGATTTTTTTCAGTAAAGTACAAATTATATTCTGGCTTTTAGAAAGCATAGGGTTTAGAACCCTACTCGGATTAATTTCTGCTCGTTTTGAGTTTGACTTATTTTAATTTTTGTTTGTTTTCGGTTTCATTTATTTATTGATACTGATTTGTGGTAGTTGTATGCTTGGTAGATTATTTGAATCTATTTTGTTCATTTTTGGTTTAATGGAGTTCTTTACTTTTTTCTGAAAAACTTATTTTGTGCAAAAAGTCTTTTTGATTAATCTTAGAGAAGATAAGTTTTCAATCCACCTTGTTGCTTCTGAAATTTTGGCTACGCTATTGCTAGCCTAAAGAAAAATCGGATAAAACTGAAAAAAATACTATATAATATATATACACAAATACAAATATATATTATATGAAGAACAGGCAGGAAAAATTAAGGAAAACTAAGCTTATGTTTATTTACCCCAAAATTCTAAATTTCATGATACTTGCAGTTTGAACTGAAGACTTTCATTTTAATTTCGAAAACCATTGATTCTGGTACCATTTTGCTAGGTCTTTCAGGTTAGAACTTTGCCTAAAGTAATAGATAATTTGTCAATACAGTCTAGTTTTTAACAGTTAGCAATTCATCCGATTCCTGAGCATGTTTTCTTGCAAACAGGCTTGAAAAAAAAACTGTTCACAATACACATAACCGCTGCCTTATTCTGCAAAATGTAGTATATGGGAACTGAGGTAATTTCAAAGCTTGGTGGGAGCAGTGAAGATGTTAAAAGTAGAATAGCCAAGGCTCAGGGCGTTTTTTCACAGTCAAAAAAAGTTTGGAAGAATAGAAAGATAAGTCTACAAATCAAGATTAGAATATTAGAAGCTACAGTGATGGCAGTGGTCAAATATGGCACTGAAGCATGGGTGCTCTGAAAAGCAGATGAAGATTTGCTAGATGTTTTCCAGAGAAATTGCTTACGGATTGTTCTGGGTACCCGGCTGACTGACTGTATTTCAAACAGTAGGCTGTATGAAAAATGTGGTTCAATACTGTTTTCTAGGGCTATAATGAAAGAAAGGCTGAGATGGCTAGGGCACCTTGTGCGGATGAAGGATGACAGATTGCTGAAGATTATCCTTTTCAGCCAACTGTCTAGGGCTAAATAGAAAGCAGGTCATCCTCATCTGGGGTGAGAGGATGTCATAAAGAAAGATTTTAAGGAAATGGGAACTCCCTGGGGGTGTGTAAAAAGCAAGGCTTTGAATAGATTAGGATGGAGGAGGAGCATGCGTTGCTGTTTTGGCTTGGTGCTGTGGTGAGTTGTTGTTGTTAGTAGTAGTAGTAGTACGTTCTATCCAGTTTATGATTTTTTCCAGAAAACAATAGCCAAATTAAGAATTTGTAGAAAGATCTATTAAAAGAGGCACTGTCTTTTAAGGATAAACTATGACTGTTTGCCTCTTCTGTATCATTCTCAACAATCCAGTTTCTCTGTACTACAACTACTAAAAACTCACTGCAGCACCAAGCCACCCAGTGGCGCCAATTCACGAAAACTTAGGGGGGGGGCAGGAATTTTTTTGAATTTTTTTAAATAAATTTCCCAAAAAAACATTGAGAAAATACACCTAAAACAGAGGGTAGCGGCGACTTTGCTGCTTGGCAAAATCATCTATTAATCTATCCAAACCCAGTTTCTTTATCTCCTGCTTTTCAATAGCCATTATCACGAGATCACTGAGTGTGTCGTTTCCCATAGTCGACTGCAGATAGTCCTTCACACGCCCTAATGCCGAGAAGAATCGTTCATTGCTGGCAGTGGTTACAGGCAAAGTAGCAACTAGCTTAATCAGTTTTAGCACTGCAGAATAGGCAACTGGGAGGTCGGATAAGATTTCGGTAGCTTGAAGAAGATCCACCTTTGAAATATAACTTTTTGACAGATGCAGCTTTGCAAGAGACAGCTGGGATTCTATGGCATGATCATTGACATCGAGAATTCCTTGATAATGACACATAAACCTTTCCACTTTCGAAAGTTCAAGAAAATCAGAACTTGAGGAGTCAAAGGCAGATAAAGCGTCGAACAGGGGCATATTTTGCATAAAACGTTGGTCCATCTCATTCGTGAAACAGTCTATTACCTCAAAGTACAGAAGTTTACTGGAGTCTGATTGAGCTGGCTGACTGGTATTGCGTTTACTGGTTGTAGAGTTTGAAAGAAAGTCTTTGAGACAAATGGAAATGGCATGACTTCTCTTGCTTTGAGCACTGATTTTAGATTGTGGAGATTTCGATTCCTGGATATCATGTAAAGCCAAGAATTCGGATATGTTTTTGCTTAAGTTGTTCCATGCGTTATCATTTCTGAGCTTTTGGAGTGTCTCAGATGTCCCAGAAATCAGTGCAAGTGCCATATAAATCAACAAACTTTCGGATTAAAGTTGCTTTGATAAACAATTTACAATGATTAATACTTTTTCCATTATGTGCAAAGTTGAGAGAAAAGAGGCAGATTTGATTTTGTCCAGTAGTCCTTTTGCCTCACACCCTGCCTCACCATTGGAACTATCAGAGACTGTGGCAAGCACAGCAACAATACAATCAAATCTTGCCTTCACCTTCAGAATAAAGTGGACTGGATAATACCAGCGAGTCTGGACAGTCCTCTCAAGCTCCAAGACTTTTTGCCCTCTAATATACTGGGATTCCACAAATAGCTCGTGTCAAGTATTGCTGCATGATATAAATGTGTAAAGTCTTTGCCGCACAGAGAAAAATTCTGAAAGTTTGCTAATATTTTTTAGGCAGTCTGTCAAATCCAAGTTTAATCTGTGGGCGTGACAGTGTATATAAACTGCATGAGGTACCTTCTCCCTAAACTTTGCTTTAACTCTGCTAAATTCTTCACTCATAACGGATGCGCCGTAATAACATTGGGCAATACACCGCATCAAATTTACACCATACTTTTCTATACTACTACTAATACTAACGACTCACCACAGCACCAAGCCGCCTGAGGCCAACACAGCTACGCATGCTCCTCCTCCATTGCAATCTATTCAAAGCCTTTTACACCCTCCCACAAAGTTCCCATTTCCTTTAAATCTTTCTTTATGATGTCTTCCCACCCCAGACGAGGATAATCTGCTTTCCATTTAGCCCTAGATGGTTGGCTAAAAAGAACAATCTTCGGCAACCTGTCATCCTTCATCTGCACAACGTGCCCTAGACACCTCAACCTCTCTTTCATTAT
The DNA here is from genome assembly GCA_029168905.1 of Artemia sp. Kazakhstan ARC1039. Taxonomy (NCBI): domain Eukaryota; kingdom Metazoa; phylum Arthropoda; class Branchiopoda; order Anostraca; family Artemiidae; genus Artemia; species Artemia sp. Kazakhstan ARC1039. Next base: position 43,694 of record JAQQPU010000960.1, read on the forward strand.
AGCCCTAGAGAGTGGTATTGAACCGCACTTTTTGTACAGCCTATTGGTTGAAATACAGTCAGTCAGCCAGGTACCGAGAACAATCCTTAAGCAACTTCTCTGGAAAACATAAAGTAAATCTTCATCTGCTTTTCAGAGCGCCCATGCTTCAGAGCCAAATATGACACTGTCATCACTGTAGCTTATAATATTCTAATCTTGCTTTGCAGACATATCTTCCTATTCTTCCAAACATTTTTTAACTGTGAAAACACCCTGAGCCTTGGCTATTCTACTTTTAACATCTTCACTGATCCCATCATCTTTACTAGTAATACTACCAAGGTAAGTGAAGCTGTCCACCTGATCAATCTTTTCATTATCCAATGTCAACTTTTCATCTTCACTTATTCCTAGCCTTAGTGACTTAGTCTTCTTAACATTAATTTTCAAACAGATTCTAGCACCCTGAACTCGCAAAACCTCTAAAAATTCATTCATTTTGCTCACACTTTCATCTAGGATGCTTAAATCATCAGCATAAACCAATTCCAGGAAACTTTTCCTCCCCATTTGATTGCGTGGTCTCCCATTGCCTTTCCTGTGCTCCTTAAGACAAAGTCCATCCAAATAATCCATATAAAGGGGATAGAACACAACCCTGCTTAACTCCTGATTTTATACAAAACCAGCTGCTAACCTCATTTCCTACCTTAACTGTAGCAGTGTTATTCTCATACATAGCACTAATCACTTTAATGTATTTGTCTGGTACACCATACAAGGATAAAACCTTTACTAAAGCTCTTCTATCAACAGAATCAAACGCTTGTTTATAATCTATAAAACTGAGGACCAAAGTTGTTTGATAACTCAGGCACTTATCAATTATCAACCTAAGAGTGAAAATTTGGTCAACACATCCTCTATCTTTTATAAAACTGCACTGTTCTTCTCTTAAAACTTTGTCTACAGCGTCTCTCAGCCTGAAAAGTATCATATTACTAAATAATTTGCTACCTACAGAGACCAGACTAATGCCTTGATAATTACCACACTCACTTTTGTCACCTTTCTTATAAAGTGGCTTAATTAAAATTTTCCTAAAATTGTTAGGTACTTCCCCTTTTTCAAAAATCGTATTCATAATCTTCAGTAACATATTTTTAACCTCAGAGCCACCATATTTAAGAAACTCATTTACCACCCTATCAGCACCTGGAGCCTTATTATTTTTTAATCCTTTTAGTACTGTTACTAATTCTTCCTCACAAAACAAATCTTCCTTCACATCCAAGGCATCACAAACTTTTTCATTTTCCTCTATATCTTTTCCTGCAACTCTATCTTGGTTTAGCAAATTCTCAAAATGTTCTGCTCATCTCTCTTTAATTCTTTCCTTATTGCTAATTGTGGCCCCATTCCTTTCTTTAACTGGGCCAAGTCTGGATGGACTACTCCTTCTCAATTTATTAACATGCCAGTACAATATTTTACTATTATGCCGTCTAGCTGCATCTTCCAGATCCTTGGAAATTGTATCCATGGCCTCCGGTTCACACCTCCTTCACAAAGTTATAGTTTCTCAAATCGAGGTGGATAGGCTCTCAGCATCTAATTTGTGCATGTGATAGCAGCCAATTGGTTGCTCCATTACTTTTCTGTTTGATATGTACCTGAGTAGGATTGCTAATTGTTCTTTTCTAGAAACATCATTTGTCTCTTGTCAACAAGAATAGCAAAGTAATTAGCTGATTTTACTTCTGAAATAATGTCTTGGTGCAAAGCATTTCCTATCAGTTTAACTGCGTCATTTTGGTACTGATGACTGCAATAGTGACCATATCAGTGCTGTAACTGGGCCTTCAGATTTTCGTTGCCTTTCGAAATTTCCTCCATCAATTAAACCAAGTTAACCAGGTTTGCAGATGTTTCTGATTTGTCATGACCCCTCAAAGCAAGACCCTGGTGGCCAAAAAAGCAAATAGTGCAAAAAATGTACTTCACATGATCTCTATTTTCCTGAGCCTCTTGAGATCTGGATTGAATTAAGGCACTTGCTATAGATCTTAAGGTATCAGTACTATTTGTCTTAAATCACGTCCATGCTGACATACAATGCCTGCTTCTTTCAGAACCATCATTTTGCTTTAATAGAGCAGAACTGTCTTTCTACTTGCAAAATCCTGACTCAATGAAAGCCCTTTTTTCCAGCAGTTTCTCCAGTCCTTAGAGTCCCCATAGAAAAATGAGAGCAAGCAAAACAAAACATGGAATTCAAGTTTTTTGAGCATTCAATCCATTTATAAGTCTTATAGTAATTTGTACTGAATTTCCTACCATTAGAAGTGGAAGCCATATATCTCTCAAGAATAGGTTGAGCTGGTTTGTCATGATGTGTCATAGAGATATCTGAAAGAGGTTCTTGACTGCTACTGCTACTGGAACCTGCAAGGGGTTCAGGGATGCAGACGAAAGTTCCATGTTGACCTGAGCCATTTATTGTTCCACTTGTTTCCAAAGGACTGTCACAGGTGGGAGAATTTATCTCCACTAGCCTGACACTTCGAGTTCTGTCACTATTGCCAGTTCATTATTGCTGCATTTTCACCATAAAAAAATCCAAAGTGTGTAGTCTCTTTTTACTCATAGTTTGATTACAAATTCTTCACAAGAAATAATAAAGAAAGACTGACCAGCTGACGTTTGGTTTTAAATAAACCCTACTCAGAAACGACATTTCTGGTCAAAGATTTGGTAATATAATAGCATAGATGCGCTCTTAGACATTTCAAAATAAGATTGTCTCCTAATGGTAGAATTAGGGTGGTACAAGAGTGGGAAAGACGGGACATTTCAAAACACAGTCATCAAAAAGTAACAGTGCTATTTAATAGGTGTGCAAAACAATGCACAGGGGCAACCAATAAAAACGACCAGTTAGCCAGTCTTGCTGGTTTAACATAGCACAAAACTAAGATCAAAAATGGTTGTGAAATATAAATGAAAGGTAATTTTCCAAGTCTAGGGGGGCATGCCCCCCTAATTGGCGCCTCTGAAGGCACCTGAGGCCAACACAGCTGTACACGCTCCTCCTCCATCCCAATCTAGTCAAAGTCTCTCTCTTTACACCGTCCCAGGAAGTTCCCATTTCCTTTAAATCTTTCTTTATGACAACCTCTCATTCCAGATCAGGACAACCTGCTTTCTGTTTAGCCCTAGACAGTTGCCAAAAAGGACAGTCTTTGGTAATCTGTTATCCTTCATCCACAGAACCGGCCCTAACTATCTCAACCTTTCTTTCATTATAGCCCTAGAAAGCAGGATTGAACCATATTTTTCATACAACCTACTGTTTTAAACATGGTCAGTCAGCCAGGTACCCAGAATAATCTGTATACAATTTCTCTGGAAAACATCTAGCAAATCTTCATCTGCTTTTATATATTTTTTACCAATTGAAATATATACCCAAAAAATCTAATTTTTCTGCTGATGTGATTGCCTTCGTCACTTAATGAATTCATTTTCCTGAGCAAGGCTTTTTTCAGAGGGAACACTCTGGAAATGAACATAAAATAACAAATCGAATTATACTACATTGATTACTAAAAACCAATTTCCATTAGAAGTGGCCAACCATTGAAATTTTTCCTAAAGATACATCAAGTGATCTGTTCACCTTCTACCTAGCTAAGTAGCAGAAAAAAAAATATAAATTAACTCTGTTTTATTTCATTAGCATGTGGTCAGCCACTACAAGTTTACCATTGGTTCTGTCTCTTTACAAAGTAAAATTCTAGATAAGGGGCATTGTGAAAAGAAGAATGTGAATGAAACTCTCAGAACTAAACAAAAAACCTCAATGATCCCACTTTGAAGCATACATCTCCACCCATTTCTCCTCCAAAGGAGATTGACCCCTGATGACATTTTACAATATTTGTGTTATGAAAGTGAAACCTTGAAATATAGAGGCACTGCTTAAAATGAGGTAGAAGGAAAGCATCTTGAGCTTTTGCTCAATCTATGTTTTAAAGATTTTAAAATCAATTTCTGGAATTTTGGAAAAGGTCTTTATATGGCTTAAAATCTTGCTGAAATAATTGGAATTGTGTTTTCCAAAACTAGAGCCAATAAAAAAGAGATGTCTAAAAATTAGAAAAAAACCTATTGATATGGCTTAAAATTATACTCAAATAACAGGAATTGTATTTTCAAAACTAAAAGCAGAGACAAAGAGACTGAAAATCAAGGTAAAATGTTGTTTTGTCAAAATTCCAGTTGGTCCAGTAGGAAAATAATAGATCTGTAAAGTAAGCAAATTTCTAAGACTTAGAAATCAGAAGAGAGTTATAATAGAAGCTTGGCAATACCTTGCCAGATTATTTTTTTTGGCTTTGGATTCATCACTGAGAGTTCTATCTTTCTAGCCTGACCCCTTTCCAAGATAGCAAAAAGTAGGCTATCTAAACTAGAATTTTACCAAAATTAAATCAAAAGAAACTCCTAGCCACAGCACCCAGGGCAGCCCTCCTTTTTTTGAATAGCTCTGATTTAGTGTTCTGTCTGGGAATCATGGTTGTGTTAGTGCGTTTTATTGGTTAAAATGACAAATCTGATTCTTTTGTAAAAGGAGAGAAGGCAGATGTTAATAAGGAGGATATCTGGTAGGATAAATCTGCTTTTAGGGTTTCTTTAAGGGTTTAGAAATAGAGTTTGTAATAGAAGTGATATGCATATTGACCAAGTGATTGTCAAGGGAGACATTGAGCTAGCCTGGCAAAATTTTAAGAATACTCTGCTCCAAGCTGAGAGGAAATGTACTTCATGTTCATTTGTGAAGACAACAAAAACACTGCCACACCTGAACCAGCCCATTAAAAGGGCTATAAATTCTAAGAAGAAGGTTTTTCCAAATATAAGGAATGCAAATGCATACACCACTGGGATTGTTTTGCAAGAGCAAGGAATAAACTGACTAGACACTTCATAGCTAACTAGGAAGATAACTTGGCATTAAACATCAAAGACCACCCAAAGAGGTTCTGGAGATATGTATAAAGATAAGAGTAGACAAACTATGCCATTCCTGCTCAACCCTGAAGGGAAAAAGCTGGAAGATCCAGAGGATATTGCCAATTTGCTGAACAGCACATTTGCATCCAATTTCTCAGTGGACCCCACTGACAAGCCACCATGCCCTGCCCCCAGGGTGGTTGAGCACCTTATGCCAAAAATTTACATCACAGTGGACAAGATTAAGAAAAGGCTGAGTAAACTAGATCTCAATAAAGCTAAAGGCCCAGATGGTATGCACCCCAGGCTTCTTAAAGAACTTGCAGATATAAGGCCTAATAGCTGAGCCACTCTGTTTGCTATTCAAGCTGTCTCTTCAGATTATTAGCCTACCTGCAGATTGGCAGACAGCCATAATTACTCTGATATTCAAGAAAGGATCTAGAACCCAGCCTGAGAACTATTGACCTATTAGCCTGACTCTGGTTGTGGCCAAACTTATTGAAGGGATAGTCAATGATACAATCACATATGACCAAGAATGACCTTCTTTTTGGTGGTCAGCATGGGTTCAGGAAAGGTATGTCTATCAAAACAAATCTTATACTAGCTTATGAATCTGTATCTGATCTGCTGGAACAGGGTTTCCCAGTTGATGTGCTCTTACTGGATCAAGCTAAGGCCTTTGATAAAATGTCTCACTGCTACCTGATGATCAAGCTGTCAGTTTATCAGATAGACAATGATGTTTTCCAGTGGATTCCCAGCTTCCTATCCAACAGAACCCAGATTGTCACTGTATATGATGAAAGGGGTGACCTCATCTACTCTACACCAGTTCATCCCTCGAGGGACCAAACTAGGCCCAACACAGTTTAACCTCTATGTAAAACAATACTCCTGAGGTGGTCAAGAATGGCTTGAAACTGTATGCAGATGATCCCAAACTCTTTGGTCCAGCAGCCTCTATAAAAAATTGCTCTTCTCTTCAAGAAGATCTTAACAACCTCTGTCTGTGGGCACCAACATGGATGCTTGAGTTAAACTTATACAAATGCAAAGTCCTTCATCTCAGTCCAAACAATCCCTGCCATAGTCATCACATGATTGACTCTGCAGGTGACAATATGCCATTCAGAGTGCCAAGGAAGAGAGAACCAAGCAACTAAGGCAAACAAGGTCCTTGGTTTAGTCAAGCATTCAGTAACACGTTGCCAACCAAGAGTTATCAAGAAGCTTTACACAGCCCATGTTTCTCCCCATCTTGATTTTGGCATGTTGGTTACCAGCCTGCACTTTAAGTGTGACATGGAGACACTTGAGAAGGTCCAGCATAGAGCAATCAAGCTCCCTTCTCCCAAAAAAACAAATCTCTTACAAGCAATGACTAGAAAAGCTTGACATGCCTACCCTGATGAACCATAGAAAGAGAGGAGATGTCATCCTTGCTTTTAAGATGATAACCAGTAACACGGTCAAGCCTGTTTTACTGTGTCAGCCAGATCAGTCAATAGCTTCAAGGTTGGTGTTGGCTGTGATTAGAGCAGCAAGTCATTTAAGATGCAGTGGGACAAATCAGCATCATCAAACAGGGTCTATTAGGTACCACTTGACACCTTTAGCCCCCAAATATGCATGGCTGCCAATACATCTAGCAACACCCAAAAAAGAAACCAAACTGTCTTGTACATATGAAAATAGTGATCATCCACTTATGAACTGTGATATGAAATTGTGTTAACTGTCTTGTTGTTAACTGTTGTTATGAACTGTCCTGTATATATATAAATAGTGATAATCTACTTGCAGACTGTGCCATGAAGATTATCAAATCAACGTTACCTGGCAACATCTACAGTTTCTTCAACCTTAGTTGCTAGAAGATGTGATTTAAGGTAAAAGATGCATTTGCCTTATTCCTTGTTAAGCAATAGAAACATTTCAATATTTACCTAAGTTTTCTGGTTTACATACAAAACTGACATCAACACATTTTCTTCCCATCTATCTAAGTGTATGTGGAATATTTTACCTATAACTATAATATCTTTTCTTTCAAGTTTTGGTGAATTTTTTGCAGATCATATGGTAAAATTCTACTTTAGTTACTTTTACCTATCTTGAAAGGGGTGAGGTTAAGAAAATGAAACTTTCAGGGATGGGTCTACAGGCTAAAATATGTCCTGGGATGGTATTTTGAAGTACTTATCTCCTCACCTTCTCCCTCTAGAGGATCCTGAAATTTGTCTACATGACAGGTCTATACCTATTGAAATTTTGACAAAACAACATTTTACCTTAATTTTCAGTTATAAGATTCTTTTTCTCTGGCTTTAGTTCTGAAAATGCAATTCCTGTTATTTGAGCAGTATTTTAAGCCACATCAATGTTAATTTTCAAAATTTAGGAAATGTATTTGCGCATCTTTAAAACTCAATAAATCAGGATTGAGCAAAGTTGTGAAGCTGAAAACAATTTTGTTGGACTTCATTTTAAGCAGAAGATCTATATTACAAGGTTTCACTTTTATAACACACAGATTTTTTAAGGTCATCAAAGGTCAGGACCCTCTAGAGGGAGAAGGAGTGGAGGTAGGTACTTCAAAATACCTTCTGGGGACATACTTTGGTAAAGTTCTACCAAATCATATTATTGAGTTAGAAATAAAGTTAATACACCATTTGATGCCTTTTTTTATGCTGATTACAAATATAATAATCATTTCCATCTGAAATGAATTTCAGCCCCTCCCCTATATATACCTAACCCAACCTAACCTAACCCTGGGTAAAGTTCTACAAAATCATATTATTGAGTTAGGAATAAAGTGAATACACCATTCAATGCCTTTTTTTATGCTGATTACAAATATAATAANGGGGGGGGGGCTGAAATTCATTTCCAATAGAAATGATTATTATATTTGTAATCAGCATAAAAAAAGGCATTGAATGGTGTATTTTTGTCCTAACTCAAAAATATGATTTCATAGAACTTTACCTAACCCTGAATTGGCATATATAAGGGGGGGGGGCTGAAATTTGTTTCTGATAGAAATGATTAGGCTATTATATTTGTAATCAGCATAAAAAAAGGCATTGAATGGTGTATCCACTTTTGTCCTAACTCAATAATATGATTTGGTAGAACTTTACCCATACTTTAGCCTGTAGATCTATCCCTGAAAGTTTCATTTTCCTAACCAAACTCCTTTCCAAGATAGCCAAAAGTAGCTAAAGTAGAATTTTACTGATCATATTACTGACTAACTAATAAAGTAAACATACCACTCAATGCCTTTTGTTATGCTTTTTTCCAAAAATAGGCTAGGCTAATAATCATTTTTGTTGGAAATGAATTTTAGCCCCCACCCATAGCCTATATATTTGCACACTAGAGGGGTGGGGGGAAGTTTAAACTTACCTCTCATTTACATCAGAAATAAAAATTTACCCCCACACCCTTAATGTGCAAACATATACCCTGAATGGGTATAAATAGGGGTGGGGGTAAAATTCATTTCCAACAAAAATGATTATTATATTTGGAAAGAGCATAAAAAAGGCATGGATAGTATGATCATCAATAGTATGATCTGTGAAAAATTTACCCAAGTTTCTTTGTTTAAATCATAAGTGGACAGATCAGGCTACTAGGCTAGATGAGCAACAAAAAAAAATGTCTTTACAATATTCTCTCATTCAACATGAACAACACCGTTACATATTAGCCTAAAGTCATTACGCATTTTCACTTCATAGGTATGTATAATTAGCTACCTTGGTTAGTGTCAGTACTTGAGTATTTATTTAATTTTTTCAAAATGCTTTCAATGCTGTTGGAATAGTCCATGTTTTGTTATTTCAAAATTACCGCTTTTGAATGCGAGGTTCCAACGGTGTCAATAAAGTTAATATCTTTTAGAAATTTCTCACCCTGTGTTTTCTATTCGATCTTTTATTTGACCCTGCGTTTTTCATGAAAGCGCGAACCGTTAAGTTTGTCCCACTCACACAAGGATTTCACCCTTTTAACTTTATAGAAATTTTTTTTTTACATAGAATGTAAGTGAAATAATTAGCCACGGAGGTGTGAAAACCATCTTTTTAAGCTTTTTTCTTTCTTTTAATAATAACTGAACAAATTTTTTGCGTAACCCTTATTCTTTTACCAAGCAAAATATTTAAAAAAAATATACACTGTTGTATACGTAGACACTAATTTGTGAGTGGTTTATTTGAAATTTTCCATAAGTCTTCTGCTATTGCCCTGAATAATAACTTGACTAGGACCTATCGCTTAGGCCACAGACAAAGTCTACAGTAGACACTGGGTATATAGGTCTCCTAGACTTAGATTATATTGAAGGTGTGTATATATTGCATACCTTTTGTCTGTGGTCCATGCAGTATACTGAGATGAGAGATGAAACAAGTCACAAATGTAAGGATCGACTTGCCCATTGCTGAAGAAGTGTTTTTGGAACTCCGATAAAAAGTCAGATTCGTCCTCTTCTTTTTATGTTTCAGGTCAACTATTGAAGTTGGGCCTATGTGTGGCTAGATTGGACGTATTCAAAAATTACTTAATTTTGTATTTTACTAGAAAAATACAATCTCGCGACCTTGTGAAACGTTCTTGACACACACACCTTCCAGAAAAAATTATGCAGACATAAAAACAAGGATTTTAGGACGTTCCCTAGGCGATTCCTTTAATATTGGCTCCCGTTTCTCATTTCAATCTGAAATCTGGACAAAGTTGTTGTGAACGGATTGATGGATGCAACTTATAATAAAAGTGCAGTAAGTTTGACAAAGTCGGCTACGTGACTGGCAGGTAATGAAGGAGAAAAAAGGCACAGAGGAAGAATGACCAAGGCATTTTAGAAATGGGTTACTGCAAGACTGTTTTATGAATTTTTTATCTGCCCTTACTTCCAGAGCTAGTTTCAGGAATTCTAAAACCTTGAAATGAGGAGTCCCATTTCATCATTGATCAGTGAAGTAAGATGGGTGGTGAACGAAACCAGCAACAAATATTTCAATGGTTAAACACCCCGTTGAAACTTGTTATTGATGGTGGAACTTCCAGTATGATTTCAAAAATTGTTAGAAGAGCTTCGGAAGAAAAAAAAAGTTAGAAGGTAGTTTTTAAGTCTCATGTGAATAAAAATGTGCCTTGCCACGTTTTGTGTCTATGACGTTCAAGCTGGTTGATACAGTCCCTACTTCCTCAGCCAAAAAAAGAAGAAAATTTTTTGATAAACAAAAATCGGTTAAGACGGCATTTAGTTTAACTACGGCTAACCACGGGGTCTAAAAAATCTTACAATTATAGCGCCAGATATCGACATACAGGGTGGGTCCAAAAAGTAATGAGACTTACTCTATAAAGAGGAGTTTATCCATCTGATTTTCAGCTGACTTGTAGCTGACAAATATGAGAAAAGATACTTAGGACAAATGAAAAACGTATAAAACACTTCAAGTAACTATCTTGGACGGGTTGAAGGCCGAAGACTTTTCAGTGCTAAGTCAATAGCTTTCCTAGCCAAATTATTTGATTATTCTTATTAGGAATATGTAATTAATGGTAAAACACAACAGTATTAACATTATCAGCATCAGTAAAACTCTAGAAGATTTTGCAAAAATATAGAGAAAGTCAAATTAAACCTCAGTAAAATTCAAAGATCACCCCCCCCCCCCCATCAGAAAGAGACTGGGATAACCCTGACACTGGCTCCTCCTAGTGTTCCCGTTTTATGGTTCGACTCAGGGTTCGAACCCAGGTGACTCTGAGTTCGACTTAGGGTCAAAAGTGTCTCCCAGCCTGTAAAACAGTTATTTGATCTATCAAATATTGGTTTCGGTTTGTTTTTTTTTAAGTGGGAAAACTTCTACCTACCATTTTTCTGACTTGTTTTCACATTCATACTATGCTGAAATTGTGCATGCCTTGCGCGTTGCTGAAAAGTCAAGTGTGCCAGTTCGTAGATTCCAGGCTGGAGCAGAAAAACCTTGCTGGACTAGCATCAAGGAGTTCGCCAATTTGTGTACCAAGTCAAAATTTTGGTTTCATATTTGGAAAGAGTGTGGTATGCCTCGTACCGGTAAAGTGAACAAAACCTGCCTTTCGTGGTCGCAGTGGTAGTGGAAACCTAGTAAGAGATTATACAAAGACACTTTTCGCAAAAAATCTGAAGTGATATCAAGCAAAATCTATAGCCATGATTTCCTACCAGGCACGTAATCACGCAGACTTTGGGGGGGATGTTAAAACATGGTAAAGCTAAATCATGTAGCGATTCCGTCCATACAAGTGACCAGCGGTGTAATTATTTCAGCACTGAATTTTTGGAACTTGATGTGGCCTGGAAAAGTGATTATGAGAAGGAGTTTGATAAATGTTTACTCGAGTCTAGCAATGACTTCAGTTTTGTCGTCACTCGGTGATTTACTGTGTTTCTAAGCTTCTTAAAAATAATTACCGTGACATTGATGGCATTTGTGCTAAGCCTCTTGAAGCTAGCTCCACTTTTTTAATTAAGTAGTTGTCATTGCTTTATCAAATAATTGTTTGCTCTGAAAAAGTGCCAAATGTATTAGTACTGGTATAGGTATAATTAGTCCTTTTGAAAAAGGAAAAACTTTCTGACCAGTGCTCTTCGTTCAGACTGATGACTGTTTCCCCTAGCCAAGTAAATTGTTCAAATTAACGGATATTAACGGAATTACGACTAATTGTTATACACTAGATAATCAGTTTGGGATTAAGAAAAGAGTTGGCCACGATCATGCACTGCTAATCTGTTGATACATGCTGCTGAAAATGATGAAGTGCTTTATTTTGCCGGTATTGATGCCCCAAAAGTATTTGACTCCGGTATCCATGCCCATATTCTACTGACTAATTGCAAACTTTATACTAGCCTCATACTAGTATGAAAAAAGGTAATTAGAATTCACATCAGGTTGCAGGGTGTACTTCAGGTTGCAGGGAGTCGGTGCCCCTCAGTTTGAACTCAGTTGAACTGAATTAAAAGATGGAAAATACCAAGAATAAGTGAAAGGTGCATCCTATCAATAAGTGAAAAGGCGTGAATTATTCAGTTGTAAAGGCTTGTCGTGACATGTATAGGAGGCTGAATGTTAGAGTTAAAATTCCTGCATCGCATGGTTTTATTGAACTTACTCCGAAAATCACGATTAAAAAAGGTTTTAGACGAATAGCTCTGTGTTCTCCACCCCTGCCCGATGATAGCATTGCTAATACTTAATATAAAGCTGTAATGACTTTGTATTTTGAGGGGTTGATGTCTCGTTAGCAAATTACGCTGATTCTGAACGATAGTCGAACGCAGCTTGGAATAAAAGATAATTTCTGCGTACTATCGGAGGAGGACTATGTCGGACTAAAGTTCAACAAGAGTTCACCGTAGCCAAGAGCCAGTCTGTTTGTCTCTAGGTGCTCATGAACAGGATCACTTTAGAGTGCGAATTAGCAAAAAATTTGCGCACTACCCTAACTCTGTTAAAAGATTTTTTTTGCGAATAAGACTAGGAAAGCTTATTGCCTTTTAGCTGCTATGAAATTCAAGTTTAGTCGCTGTATATTTTGAAAATTTTGCAAGCAAAATTTGCTTGCTCTTTCGCTTTTTTTGCAGCTTTTCATTCGAAGTGAAATTGCTGATATTCGAAAGCGTTTTTGCAAATAGACGATACTACCTATTTCGACTGCCCCTTTGGACTAGCAACACCGCTTTATCGACAAGATATGGAATCACTAGCCCCTTAGATGATATCCAAAGAACAACTCAATCGTTTCAAAAGTGGCTAAAATTAGATTCTATTTCCTGAACGTCTTTCTATAGGGCCTGCCGATGGTTAAGTGTTAATTTTATAGTGTTAACGTTGTTAACAACATTGTTACAACGTGTTAACAACGCACTAGTTTTAAGTGTTAACGTTGTGTGTTTTTCCTTCCCTGCCCCGTCAGTTGTGTGCTTTTGTGCATTATGCACAAAATTTTACTTACAATTTCTCTTCTGATAAGAATATTTTGAATTAATTTTTTTTGTTGTTTTTGGAGATATTGAAAATCACTTTTACAATGCAAGGTCACCTAGTTTCTGTCGTAGATTTTATTCTGATTTTAGATATTCTACAATTATTATTTTATTAACTTGTTAACAATTTTTTCTAATTCGCGTGATCACAATTTTAGTGTTTTGTCACCATAAAGAATTGTTTAGAAGTTTTACAAGACAGCGGGTATATTTTTCAATGAGAGTTCTTTCGGCTATTTTCTTCTTTCCTTTGTTGAAAAGAATTTTCCTGCTAATATTGTTTTCTT
>JAQQPU010000960.1:57803-73005 GCA_029168905.1 Artemia sp. Kazakhstan ARC1039
TGACACCACAACGCTTCATCCCCATAATACCCAATAGGGTGTGCTCCTCCGGTGAGGGATGGATGAGAAAAACTTCACCCCTTTACCATGTTTTCTGAAACTGGGTGACAAACCGGGAAGAAAGTAAAAAAAAACGACATAACCTCAATATCATGTTCAAGGACTCAATAAACAACCTTTTTTCAACTACGATAAAGATAGATATACCCCAATCCGAAAGTCTTTGATGCATATAGTACTTGGGAGGTTTCTGAAACCAAATTTGCTGAACGCTAATAAGGTAAAACGTTATACAAAATAGCGTACAGAAGTTGAAGTTTCTGAATTTATTTTGTGCTCATCTCCCGCTTATTCTAAATAATGCAGTAACTTTAAAAGCTATTAACAAAGTTTTATTTCACTGATTGTTATTTTGTTCCTTATATTATTATTTTGCTCATTATAAATAGCAGAATAAATTTAGATAAAATCTAATCGACTTAGTATATTTAAATAAAAAGAAAGTTACTATCAATTAGTGACCTAGTTTCGTAACTTAACCTGTTTTTGGTGAAGCTGTACACAAGGCCGTACCCAGGATTTTTTTTTCGGAGGTGGTTTTACTAAAAAAAAAATTTCGGGGGGGGGGGGTACACAAAAAACCTCAAAAAACGCATACAACATTTGTTTATATCCATTTTTGTTACGTTTTTACGAGTCAGACAAACATTTCGAGGAAGGTTCAAACCCCCCTAAGCCCCCTTCTGGGTAGGGCCTTGGCTGTACATGATAGGTCTTTTTTGTTTTGTTTGTTCATTAGTTTCAGAACTAAGATACAGTTAAGAATTCAGAATTGGAATACTTGATGAATTATTTGAGCAAGACTTTGTATCTTGCGTCAAGGCCGTACCCAGGATTTTTTTTTCGGAGGGGGTTTTACTCAAAAAAAAAAATTTGGAAAGGGGGGTTTACACAAAAAACCCTCAAAAAACGCATACAAAATTTGTTTATATCCATTTTGTTACGTTTTTACGACTCAGACAAACATTTCGGGGGGAGCTTCGAACCCCCCCCCCCCCTCTGGGTGCGGCCTTGTCTTGTGTTAGGTTTAGACTGAAAGAGCAAAATTATCTATGAATAAATCTGCATAACAGGATTTACTATGTTTAGCTAAACAGAATATTGAAACTCATCAAATTAAAGTGATTTAAGCCCCACCTTGAAATAATTACCACGATTATTTGAAATAAGTTCCATAGCACACTTAAATCCTGAACATGCAGTCCAAAACTTGCAAGTCTTATTAATTCATTAAATGACTTTATTTAATTGACTTAATAGCTTTATTTGGAAATAAAAATTATCTTTAGAATCCTGAAGTTCTTGCAGTTTGACAAACTACGTCAGAACGCTGAGCTTCTTACATTTTAAGTTACAGCTGACCAACGTATCCCACAGCCCACAGAATAGCGTAAAAGATCAGAGACCAAAAATCTAAACGGAAGATTTTTACCTTATTTTACATCACTATCATCATTTAAGGTTACCCTAAAAGAATAAGGTGAGCGCAATAGCGTATAACGGTATTTCAGAAACCTCCCTACTGTCCTACATCTAAAGAAGAGAAGCATCTTTTTCGTATTCAGCGCTTTTACAGACATGACCTGGCTTGAGACGGCTCCACTGGGACAAGACTTCAAAATAATACCTTTTGGAGGATACCTAGTTCCGGGGAAATATTTGTCATTTGTCACAATTTTCCTCTTGGATATCTTTGAGAAAAGATTTTTTTAGAACTAATTTTTGCATCCATTAACAGATTTCCCCACTCTGCATTTTTCTGCACATAGGAGTCAGCTGGGGCGAATCTCCAGCATTTTTATGGGGGGGGGGGCAAGAGGGGTCCATATCTGGATAGTCAAAGGGCATGGGAAGTATAATATTTTCTCTCCGCATTATTGGAGGGCAACTGCCCCCCCCCCCCCCTTGCCATCCCCAGACGACGCCCCTGGGAGTCAGCTGAGGGAAACATGTTGAGTAAATAGATGGCATTACTTATGGATTTTTTTTCCAACGAGTTTCAAAGTGTAAAAAGAAAGGAAGGTGCACATTAGATAAAATGTTATTATATTAAAATGTTATTACGCCATTATGTTAAAACCATAATTAAAACAACACACGATTGATGACAATAGTCCACTGACCTCCGATGTACTTTGAAATTTTAAGTAGTCCTCAATACACACTTATAAAAAGATTCAATGCTACTTGTATGATAAATCCCCCACCGCTCAAGTTGTTCATTCAGTGACACATTATAGAACCGGTTTTTTTTTAGTTTCTTTCAGCTTAGCATGAGACAACACAAAGAAAAGTGACAGAATAGATGGAAAATATATAAGATAAGATTTATTGCTGAAAAATGGCTATCACAAGCCCAAAAGGGCCGAATTCGCACTTTAGCGTCAAATACAGCGAAAAAAGAACAACAAAACAAACAATCAAACAACAACAGAAAATTATAAAAGGGTCAATGTCAAATACGTAAAAAACATTAAAAACAAAAACAAAGTAAACTCATAAAATTAGAAGGCCAATGTCAAGTCAGCAAAAATGCCCCCCCCCCAAAAAAAAAAAACTCGTAAAATTAACAAGGGGATAAAGTAAAATTAAAACGAAAACATTAGTTAGTTGGTGACTAACAAACATAAATATAAAACCTCCAAATTTGCAAAATGGGCATTAAAATTAATAACTATGAGGTAAAGAGTGAGGGGGGGGGGGGAGGCAGCGAAGATTCAGTTGTTGAAAATGTCAACTATGTAAGGGATAAAAGTTCTTCTATATCTTTCAGTGCAAACTCTTATTGGGGTGAGAAGGGGGATTTTTGTTGACACAGAACGCGGGAGGCGGGGTAAATATTGACAGGGGAAAAGGGGAGTTGTTCGAGGGTTATGAAGGGCATTGTTAGCAAAACGCAAGGTAATTTTTGCACTCCTTTCCTTAAGGGTGACAAGATTAGCTCTCCTAAGAAGGGAAATATAAGGTACTTTACCCTCATTGAAGATAATTCTTAGGCACCTTTTTTGTACTGCCTCTACTCTGTCTGACAATTCAATGGAAATGCCAGGATGCCAAACAGGACAGGCGTACTCAAGGGTTGGGCGCACAAATGACAAGAAAATCCTCAAACAATGCGATTTAGGGCATTTAAATTTTTTAAGGAGTTTAAGGAGGGAAAATGCGGCAATTGCACATTTTAAGATGTCATTAATAGGACAATCCCATTTTAAGTCGCTTGAGATGGTAACGCCCAGTAATTTCATAGTGATAACGGACATTTCAGGGGGGATTGGACAGGAGAAAGAAAGAGGAGTTTTAATAAAATTAATAGTAAGAACAGTTGACTTTAAAGGGTTGACTTTCATATCATCAGTAAGAGCTTCGGCTGATATCGATTCCAAGATGTACATTGGGTTGCTTTTGGAACATGTCTCAAGACAGTTAGATCATCAACGAATTTCCATCTATCCGGAAAATAAACACCAAGGTTGTTTATCATTGTAAGAAATAAAATTGGACCTAAGAGGGTTCCTTGGGGCACACCATTATAAATTGGGAGGGGATCAGAATATACATTCAGGTATTTCACGACTTGCGTTCTGTTAGAGAGGAAAGACGCAATTATTCTAATTAAATAAGGGTCAACTTGAAATCATTAGATAGCTTTTCTAATAGTATATTGTGGTTGATTAAATCAAAAGCTTTTTGCAAGTCAACAGCGATAACATTGAGCCAGGTATTGGGTTTTTCGAGTGTGTTACATATTGTGTCCATAAGGTGAACAAGATAGTGGGTAGTAGATGTACAGCGTAGGTTTCCGAATTGTCTTTGGTCAACATTTGGGATTTTTTTTTACTTTCAACCACTCAGCTAAAAAGCTTTCATATAACTTCGAAAAAACCGGAGTAAGAGTAATGGGACGGACACCATCAAAATATTGATTATTACCTTTCTTTTTTACGGGAGTAATAAAACCTAATTTCCAACAATTTGGAAATTTATCAGTAGAGGTAATTTCATTAAAAGGTAAGGACAAAGGCTCTGAGAGATTGTCGGCAAAGGCTTTAATTAGTACAATCGGAATGTCTAATGGACATGTACTACACTTTTTAATGTTCTTAATTTTTGCCTCCACAACCGAGGGCGAAATAACGGAAAAATTGAGAGCACAAATCATAAGGAGTGTCAAAAGAAAGGGGAGGGAAGTTCTGAACTATGGAAGAAAGAAACCTGTTCAGATCATTGGCTGTAACTGAAGGGTCTTCTTGGAAATAGAAATCTATATTATTTTGTGTTTTCCCACAAATTTTCTTTATTCTATTATACCATTGTTATATAATTTAGGCTATATTTTTGCACATTAGGGGGGGGGGGAGTATTTTCACAGCGTGAAGTTAGAAAACAATTCTTAATATATGATATGCAAAATAATTATAAAAACACACTAGGCATGCAGACCCGCTTCGACCCCGCCTCCCGCGTTCTGTGTCAACAAAAATCCCCCTTCTCGCCCCAATAAGAGTTTGCACGGAAAGATATAGAAGAACTTTTATCCCTTACATAGTTGACATTTGCAACCACTGAATCCCCGCTGCCCCCCCCCCTCACTCGCTCTTTACCTCATAGTTATTAATTTAATGCCCATTTTGCAAATTTGGGGGTTTTATATTTATGTTTGTTAGTCACCAACTAACTTGTGTTTTTTTTTGTTTGCTGACGTTCGACGTTGTTATATTTCTGCTGACGACATTGGCCTTCTAATTTTATGAGTTTACTTTGTTTTTGTTTTTAACGTTTTTACGTATTTGACATTGACCCTTTTATAATTTTCTGTTGTTGTTGGATTGTTTTTGTTGTTCTTTTTTCGCTGTATTTGACGCTAAAGTGCGAATTCGGCCTTTTTGGGATTGTGATAGCCATTTTTCAGCAATAAATATTATCTTATTACGCTATTAGGTAGGGGGTATATCATACAAATACCGATTCAATGACCAACAATCTACTAATTTAATAGCTAGTTTGGAACTAAGCAACACTCTATAATCGTTAGTTTTACTCATGGCAAAACTTATATGAAACATATGTCCAACTGAACATTTTTTTTATAACGAATAAATTTGGTGCTTCTGCTCGCCTGTCTTCTTTTTCTTCCCAAAATGTTTTCACGAATACTACCCATTAAAAGCAAGCTTATTCGCAACATTTGATCTTAACAAAAGAAATTTAGGAGACTTAAATATAATTTATGGAATAATCATAAATTTTCTTGCGATTACTTATCAGTTATATGTTGAACAAATATTGATTCAAAAACATAAATTGATCATTTGAATTAATTTATAGTTTAATAGACATGGCAGCATTGTCTTCTATAACACTCATATTCATTACAAGTAGCTTCAATACACGCATACTACCTAACCCCTTTCTTTGAAATCGGAACATAAAACTGTTGGACATCTGTATTTGTGTCCAGCTTATCCCCCCCCCCCCCCAAGAAAAAATATCCCCAAATGTAATATTGAGGAGCCAAAGGGAAATTACGGCAAAGAAATAAAACGAAGAAAAGTGCATAATTATGCATCAACTTTCATGAGGGAGGGGCGGTGGGTCATTGTGTAAGATATAGAGGGGGGAGGGGCAGATGTCTAAAAGAGTGCATTTCGATGCCCAAAATATTTAGGTCTCCATGAGTCTTTAGATAAGTATAGGGAGGTATGAATAGATCGCTCTTCTCCCTTCATTTAGACTAAGCCGGAATAAGGGTGCTGCAGGGTGATACCTCCCTTTTTATTGCAGAAAAATGATTCTGATAGCATATATATTCTAAAGCTCTTTTAACTAAACTACCCTTATTCTGCAGGTTTTTTATTTAAGTTTGACTGGATCCACTTTAGTTTCTGTTCATTACAGGTTTCATTTATACATTCATAGTAAGTTCTTTTCCTTTGATCTTAGCCAAATAAGTCTAATTACCCAAGGCCTAATTGATAGGCTTTAGGAGAAGCTCGATAATATCCTAAAATTTTAACTAAACTTAGAGATCAGATTTAGTCCCGCAGAATATTGGAGAAGGGCCCTTCTGAAGATTGTCAAGGATTGTTCTTTCTGGGCACACATCTGACGGCAAAGAAGAATAAGGTAATTCTCGAAGGAGTAGCAAAAGCAATTTGCAAATTGGGGAATACTAGCCCAACCACGCCACATTGAATACAAGCAATTTGCAAACGCAAATCTAATAATAGTAATTCGAAAACAAAATTAATTAACGAAAAACAATTTATTTTGTTGTAAATCAAACGTACTTTCTGTGAGTATACAACACGTAATTTTCACGTATAAAAAAGAAAGAAAAAATCATTATTGAATGGGTGGTCTGCATTTCTCTATGGATACGTCATCAAAATATCGGTGAGTTAGGGCACGCTTTGCTGAAATCCGTCGAGCCGGATCATACGTAAGCAATTTCTGAAAAAAAGACGTAATGATGTAATACAAAAATGACGCAATAAAAAAAAGAATGACATAATAAAAAATGACCTGGCTTATATTTCCAAGCTTTCTCCTTTCGGATCCTGAATTAGAAAGGACCTACCCCTCCTTTCTCTTATGGCAGCTGTGCAGCACTGCAAAAGAAAGCTGTGCAGCACTGCCAAAGACCACGTTTTTTTTTCATTGTATGGGTGCCAATTGGGGAAGGACTTGGAAAATAATTTTCATGTATACTCATTAAGAAGAGAGAAAAAAAAAAAAATCTTTGTCCCCTTCCTTTCGAATAAAGTTGGAAAGGGTCATCAAAAAAGATTTGGTGCTATTTGGAAATAGTTAGCTTAGTTTCAGTGAGATAAACTACTATCAGGTATATTTTAATTAAATATTTAATTTATAAAGTTGGTTAGGCTAGGTATTTATTATAGTGCGTATCGGGCGGCCTGCTCTTTATAATTCTTGGCTCTAATTTCCATACTTTTGCTTCTAAAGTATTATATTTTCATAATATTTTGGTATACTTCATTAGGATTAACCGAACTTCACTTCTTGAGTGTGGTCGGAATAGCTAACAAGTACCAAAGATTTAAATGAAGTTTGAACTTCATGTAAAGGGGTAAACAGTTAAGCTCTGAATAGACCGGGGTGAGGTGTCCCTGTCGTTTGTTAAAGTCAATTCTCATCTTTATGAATATACAAAATTAAAACACACCATCACTTTGTAAAAACAAAATTAAAAGTGACTTTTTTTAATTTGACTTCTGAACGGCTCACTGGTCCCAATTTAAATACAATACATATTTTTCTGCTTAAGCGGCTTTGTCTCTGCCCAGCTTCAAATTTAGCTTTGTTCATTTGCGTTGATGCATAAAATTATTTTTGATATTCACATTTTAGATTTCTACAAACCAATAATAACAATAATAAAAAATAAAATTATATTCTTGATTTGGCATAATTTGGCTCTTTGATTGGAGATTGCCAGCCTATATTGCCAACAATTAATTTAATATCTTCTAGTTTAACCTCGTATAATTATTTATATTCCATTAATTTAATATTAAATTAATATTCAATATTCTATTTTGAGACTTTTTTAAACATGATGTTGAAGAGATGAAGGAACGCCAAGAATGAACTGTCCAATTGTAAAATCAAATGTTAAAATGATCCCTAAAGTACTATACACAGGAAATACAGCATGTTGGTGACAATTAAAAGGACAACATATGCCATTTTGGTAAAAATGAATTATATGTGTCGTGGGTAAACTGAGCACGAGGAATCGAATGATGTAGTCAGAATTGTCCTATCTTGTGCCGTAACGAAGATAAAAAAGAGACATACGCCAGTTTTGACAGAAGAGGAATATCTTATGGAGCTATAGCATGGGGGACCTGGCATTTGTCTTCTTTTCTGTCAAGGAAAAAGGAGACATACACCATAAAATGTAATAATTTTCGAAAATAATAATTTTCAACAAACAACAAAAGTACGAAGAAATTTGATAACAACAAAAGATAATTTTAATGAATATTTCGGCTCTTTGTACAAGGGCCGTCCTCAGCAAGACAAAAATATATGAAAGAAAAAAGACTCACAACAACATGCGACCAATAAAACCAAAAATTAAAATTTTTTCAAAGCAGGCCTAGCATCCTTACTTCAGCGAATTAAGCCATTTCCCTATTGTTCTTCGTACTTTTGTTGTTTGTTATGGAAAGGCAGTGTGGTCTTCGTCACTATTTTAATAATTTTTGAATTCGCTCGAAATACTTGAATTTGATTTATACCACTGAATAGAGCATATAAAGTTAGATAAAGTTATAAAGCTAAAGTTATAGAGCATATAAAGAGTATATAAAGTTAGTTTACAATATGTTCCCTTTATCTCCATTAGTCCCATCCTTTAGAGCCACTGCAGAGCAACGGAGAAACGTTTTTCCGTTTTTGGCTCTCATGAAAAGTTACAAAATAGCGTAAGTCACTTTTCGGCCGCGATAATTAAATGCACCACATGCGCCACTTGCTTATGTCTCCTTTTATCTTTGTAACAGAATAAGATATGACAATTCTGCCTGCACCATTTAATTCCTCGGGCTTAGCACCGTTCAATTCTTCGTGCTTAGTTTACTTATGACAAATATATAAGTCATTTTCTACCAAAATGGCATACATCTGCACTTTTAATTATCATAACCGTCTTTTAATTATCATAGCTAAGTCTTTTCTGTTGCCAAAGTGATATTTTCTTTAAGTAAAAGACTATTGAAAATCTTATTAGTTAATCTAGTGTGGCATTTAGTTGGAATGTGGCTAATGTCGGGAGAAAGAACATGACGTTGAAAGTCAAACTATAGGCATGTTGGTTCTAACTCCCTGGTAATGTCATCTGATTTCGAAGGAAGTTTAATAAAGCTGATTTAGAGAATCTTCATAAGAATTAAAGGCCATTCAAGTAAGGGTTAAAATGTAAGAACAATTAACATTTTTTAAACTAGTCATTTGACTAGTTTTAGTTCAGAAAAGGATTTTTAGCAAAACGCTAGCAGAGTTGTTTTTGAGATGATTTAGTTCCACATTCCCTGAAAGTTTCAACTTAATACCCTTAGCCTCAGTAGTAGTAGCTAGTGTTGTAAATGGTAAAATTGGATATTTTACCGTCAGCAGGCAAAAGAAAGCAATATAATTGTTAATTGCACTCATTAATTTTGTTGTGAAGTGTTAAAGTGTAATTGAGTGCTGAATTTGTATTCAACTAGCCCTTCTCTTACAGCATATCACCTATTTGCCTATGCTTTTCTCTTTAATTCACATTCTCTTTTAATTAACAGTTTATCTAATCTTTCCGCTAAAAATGTTTCAGAAAGCAACATCATTTGGCCTGTGGTTCTGTACAAACGTTACCGAGTCTAAAGCCCAGAACACATGCAGCTTTTTACGGCGCCGGTTTGGTAAATCAGTGCCGATTTTCTTCTTTTCAGTATGAAATGTCCAAATGTTGGACTATCACTTGAAGTAAAATCATGTGTGTGCGTTTAAAGCTTTAACCGAAGACAATATTCAAATATTCAAAATTACAATATTACCTGAAATAAAATTACCAGAACAATATTACCAATATTCAGAAATTTTGATCTACCTCTACTTTAGTACACTTCAACGTTCTGATACGCTTTGTTAAGTCAAACGGCCTTATAGCCCCGAGACACGCTTGACGTCTTTTACAAACCGTTTATTATACCGAGCGTTCTTAGAGGTGTATAGGACAAGTGTTGCGACGGACATATTCCGCGGGAAAAAAACTTGGTAAAACAAACGTTGACGGCAGCAATGTAGCCGACTTTTGTCACTACAATAAACGAAGGGCAAAATAAACGATCTTTTATTTTAATGCCCACACAGACATGGAAGCGGAACGAAATTGAAAGGGTTACATCCGGTCTTTTCTTTGTATGAATGTCTTTGCAGAGGGTATATCATTAAAAAACATCAGAAGTCACAAATGATTTTTTTTTCCTAGTAAGGGAGAGGACAATTGTAAAAAAGAGGAGAAAATACTAGATAATTTGATCAGATAGTGTCCAGATTTCAAAGAAATTGAATTGCCAGGAATTGAAGCTAATTGGGCCCAAATTAGCCCCAATGTTTGACCCTAAGCAAATCAAATCCTAATTATTATAAATAAACAAAACGAGGGTTTATCCAATTACTAGATTAATATATATTACTAGTTTAACAAAGACTTGAATTCATTTACTTTAAGATTCGTTACGTTGAAAATTACGCATTTACGTTAAAAATTCATACCTATTGGTTTTCAAAATAGAGGAGTATTACCTTTTTGACCCTAAGACAAATCCAAATCTTAAAATTTTCATTAAAAGCTGAAGAAATGTTAGACAAAAAAAAAGAAGCTCAATTGGTCTTCAAGCTACGTAACTAAAACAGAAAGTTTACCCTATATGACCCAGGGAGTACCTTATTTTACCAATTTTATCGACCGGGTTTTTATTTTAACGGTAATTTTACGACAGTAGTAGTAGTATGTACGTACACAGTAGTAGTATGTACACAGTACTCTTGGTTAGTTCAACATCCAAATATATAATACTTAAGATGTTGCAGGTTCCGGGGGGGCGGGGCCCCCCCCCGAAAATGCCGTTCACCATATTTGGTGTAGGAATCGAAATCAGTAAAGGCTATAGACTGCTCCAATTTTGTAGGTATAACCAATACAGTAATTGGTCATAAAATGGTCCATAAGTTAACATGGTATTCACATGATGGTAAACAGATAACCAATATCTGACTCGTAAAAACGTAACAGAAATGGATACAAACAATTTTTTCACACGTTTTATGCGTAAAAAAAAATATTTAAAAAAAATTAAAAATATAAAATTTTTTTTATGTGTGTAAATCACAAAAACACTAGAATTAATTAAATTCGATCTAGTTACTTTTATTAGCATTGAGTAGTGGCTAAGATATGGGAAAAAATGAAGATTTCATATTCAATTTGCTTATACGTACTGCAAACTGCGCCATCTACTTTTTTTAATAAAAATATTTTCAAAAATTATAAAATCATTGTAACCATAAGAGTATATATTTAAAATTTCGCGCCTTTCGAATTTCTGCCCCCCGGTGCAAGTGCCACCAAAATATTCTTGATATTCTAGAAACAAAGAGCATCGTAAATTTAATTAAGTAGTTGTGCTTATTCATTTTACGATTAAAAGTGGCAACACTGACGAAAAATATGGTACTGCCCTAAAATCTTTATGATTCTAAAACAACATACAAAAAAAATCTTACGCTACATTTGCATCGGACAAAAGCATCATCTTGGTTTGAAGTTAATCGCGGAACTATATGGTTCAATTTTAAAAAGCTTATCAAGAAAATATAATCTAATAAATAAATTCTAATAGATTTCGATAGTTTTGTTCAATAGAATATGTTTTTTTTAATTCAGTTTAGTGTATTTACTTTTTGGTTACGCAATTTATCATTATGACATTATACTCTATGAAAAAACGTCATTGATTCTGTAGAAATCACTCCAAAATTATGACAAGACAAATTAATTTTCAATTAATTATTTGTTCTTAATTATTTTATATTATTATTATTAATTATTTGTTCAGTTAATTAATTAAATTGTTCAATTAATCAATTTGCATATTTGTAGACAGTAAATATAAACATTGATGATTTTTATATTCTCTGTATTATGCATCGGAATGTCTAAAATACGATTAAAATGATTTTTACTAAGAGCTTAAAGAGAAGTACTACAGCTCTTCAATAGAATATTACGGGGATAAGAAACCTATCACCTTGTGACGGCGCAATGGATCGGACCAGGTGTTTAAATCAAAGACACTCAGGTTCAACTCTGCCCGTCGCAAGGAAACCCAAATTCCAAGTTCCCAATTCAGAATTTTTTTTTCTTGAACAGGAACATTTTAGGATTTTAAAAAACAAGATTTTAGAACAAAATAAAATGCAAATTATGTTTATTTTATATATTTTCACGAAAAATCTCGGAAAACTAATTTTTAAAAACGAATGAATAGACCTAAAATAGGTCTAGAGATTAGAATATATTTTTATTTTAATGTCATTGTTACTTCAAAGGAAGTAGAAACTTCATGAAAGGAAGAAAACTGTGTAGCTCTGTGTGTAGTGGGGTAGAAAAGGAGGAGGTGGGGTGGATAGTGATGTGCAGCTGCTAATTTCAACGTTGTAACGTTGTACGTTAAAATGTTAGTAGTCAAATAGATTTAGATAATGTCAGAAAACGTATAATGTCAAACGTTCTTCAAAGCATTGTTTGTACACCTATCTCAATATATTAATATTAAATTGAAAAATGAAGACTTACTAGAAGCAAGTCCAGTCCATCAGTATCTAGAGCTGGTATTGATTCTCGAAGGTTGGAGGGAGGCCATTTCGGGAATGTTGGTTTGTAGTCAGGCAGCTCCGTGATTTGCTCCCAATTTGATTCGTCTGGCGTTCCTAGTGTTCTAAATACTCGGAATAACTGGTCTATTTCAGAATCACCGGGAAAAAGGGCTCGGCTTCGTAACTGGGAAAAAATAATAATATAAATAAAAATAAAAAGCACCATTTGTTACGCATTAGCAGACGAGATTTTCGAAATGACGCTTATTTCTTTATTTCTATTTACCTTATTTCTTTGACACTTATTTCTATTTACCTATTTACCTTATTTCTTTGACACTTATTTCTATTTACCTATTTTCTTATTTCTATTTACCTTATTTCTTTGACACTTATTTCTATTGACCTATTTTCTTATTTCTTTGACACTTATTTGTTGCAATTAACTTTAAAGGTGATTCGAATTATAAAAAAAATAAAATGACGTTAAAAATATTTAACGTTAATATTTCTGGACTATGAAGTTATTTTGACACTATTAAAATTATATTTTGAAACTAACACTAAGCTTACCTAGGTTACATTTACATAAATATTATTTGAAACAAAACGTTTTCGTGAGGTTTCTCATTTTTAAAGTCATTTCGTGCCAAAAAAGAGTCAACACTTACAACAATTTTGGAAACCTCGTGTTAGCGCTATTTTTCTCTAGGAAAGCTATTAAACAAGTTTTTAAAACTAAGAAGGAATTTGTTACAAATTAACACCAAACAGAAAAAGAGACACTACTTTCCTATAATTCTATGACAACAAGTGTACTCCAATTCCATTGGTTTATATCCATGACATATTACCAATTAAAACCAAAGCGAAAAAGAGACATTACATTGCTATACTTCTATGGCCAAGTGTGCTTCGATTCCATAGGTTTATATATATGATATGTTACAAATTAACACCAAACAGAAAAAGAGACATTACTTTCCTCTAGTTCTATGACAACAAGAGTACTCCAATTCCATTGGTTTATATCCATGACATATTACGAATTAACACCAAAGAGAAAAAGAGACATTACGTTGATTTAATTCTATGGTAAAGTGTGCTTCGATTCCATAAGTTTAAGTATATAACATGTTGCAAATTGACACCAAACAGAAAAAGAGTCAATACATTCCTATAATTCCATGGCAAAAAAAGTATGCTTCAATTTCATTGGTTTATATCTATGACGCATTGCAAATTAACACCAAAGAGAATTTACAATTTTTGAGGTAATTCTATGGCAAAAAATGTCCTTCAATCCAAAGAGAAAAAGAGATTTTACGTTCCTATAATTCTATGGCATATAGTGTCATTCAAACTCATTGGTTTATATCTATGACGCATTACAAATTAACACCAAATAGAAAAAGAGACATTACGTTCCTATAATTCTATGGCAAAAAGTATACTTCAATTCCATTGGTTTATATCTATGACGTATTGCAAATTCACACCGAAAAGAATTTACACTTTTTGAGATACTTCTATGGCAAAAGTGTGCTTCGATTCCATTGGTTTAAATCAATGACGTATTTTAGTAAGTCATTATTATGGCTATTAATTACCCATTATTTGCGTGGCCATTATTTTATGCCGACATTATTCCTCATTTCTGGAGACAAATATCCTCGCCTTTTTAAAATTGCAATCTGGTAAAAAGGACAAAAAATTAAATCAACCAAATCAGTTCTTCTCCGCAAGTTTAAGCAAAAAAAAAAAAAAAAAAAAAAAAAAAAAAAAAAAAAAAAAAAAAAACTTGTTTATCATTACAGTAAATCTGCACATCACTTCAAGAACAACTCACAAACATAAACCTTTGGAATGACGAGGTAACTTGATCAAGTTCAACTCTCCAGTCTAGACATGTTGATAGAAGTTGACAGTCAAATCATATTTCAACGACCTGACCATACTATCACTGTTAAGCGTAAATACGACATTCTCACATTTCTGGGGTTTATTACCTATAAAAAAAAAAGAACAAGTTTTTTTTTTAACTGAAAGTAAGGAGCGACATTAAAACTTAAAACGAACAGAAATTATTCCGTATATCCACATCCACAAAGATGTTATAATTGTTTTGAATATTCTTCTACTATCCATATAATATCCATTCTACGTTGTTTTGACGAGCCATCTCTCCTCTTTTTAGAAATAGATTCGTATGTATGTTCATTACTGTCCAAAAGTGAAATACTTCATGCATTTTTAACTCGAATTGATGCAAATCTGTTGGCCAAAGAGGGCAACTTCGAAAAAAAGTGTAAATTAGGTTAACTTCTCAAAGAATACGAGTACCAATAGAGAAAATTATAAAAATTTCGAGATGTTCCTGGAAAGTGGAAGGTACAGCTCCGATTAGATTAGTTTCCAAAAAGAGTCTGAAATGCACCGATGTTGGTGTGTCAAAGATGGAGAATGTAAAATGCCGGTATATTGATAAAACAAATTTTCTAGACAGTCCGACGCTAAACAAAACCCCTCCAAAATTCTTACATGGGAGGAGGGCACAGAAACTTTCAAACTAATAGTAACTATAATAAATACTAAATTGCCACTTACATTCATAAGTTCTATCTTTGCAATCAACAGCCCAGTGGTAATTACAAAAATTATGAACGGATCCTTTTCCGTCAAAGAGTAAACCATTCTCACAGCTTTCTAGGGTTAATGTGCCATTTTCACATTTGTAAAATTGGTCACAGTACCGTGG